>JAHKBH010000628.1:0-25000 GCA_019049505.1 Pachyrhynchus sulphureomaculatus
TATTGATAATTTGCTGTCAATCCATCAAGTACATCCCTCCCATTAAAATTATGACTATTTTTTTTTAATTGTTGATTTGCATTGTTGAAGTTACGGTACGTTATTAATGTTTAATTTTAATTCTATTAAGTCTGTAATCATATTATTTTAATAAATAGAACACAAGAAAATATATTATTTTTCTTTTTATTTTTACAACTCCGAATTGAGGGTTGGAACTCAGCCACGACGCAAATTTCCATCGTTAGATCTAATCTTCACATTTTTTGACGAGTTTTGGGAATATGGTAGAAATGTTGCAGCAGGGGGTCCACCGAAACCAGTAAAATTTTGAAAGTGGTCTACGAGAAAAAAAAGTTTGGGAACCTCTGCTCTAGACAGAAGTATCGGTTTTTGGCAACCGCCATTTAAATGATTTATGGCTTTTTATTTATGTACATTTCACCATTGGATGTAAAAAATCGAATACTCTGTGCATAGTATGTGGCGCTATTTTGACTATATTGGAATACGTAACAGAACAGATCCTATATCACATTCGAATCTGTGGTCCTAGGTTTTACTATTGATTGAACGCCTTGTGGATTTTCTTTTGTCAAATATTTAAAGAAAAACCTCCAGGAAGCTGCAATAGAGTTGTTTTTTGAGGCGCAAACAATAGCAAATATTTTGTGGATGAAATTCGGCAAACGATGACTAAAAGATGAAAGTTGTGTAAAAAACAAAATTTTTTTCAGGCCTTCCGAGTTTTCCTTCACGGCTAGATAGATAATTAAAAAAAAAACATGTTCTTGAAAAATTATTATTTGTCAACAAGCAGTATAGTGACGTAAAATTTGGTTGTTTTGAATGTAATGCATGCATGTTGCGTTTTCTTTAAAAAAGGTCCCACACGACATCATAGTCTAAATTGAATTTAGGTTTTTTGAATACCAACAAAGTAAAAAAATTTAGTTTTGCACCTTGACTATAACTAGATAGGTCTACACAGCACTTTGAGATTAACTTTTTATATCGTGCATTTTTATTCTTACATTTCGTTTGTCAATGTCAATTTATAACGTAACCAAAAAATCATAATTTTATAGTGAAAAATTAAATAAATTAAATAAAAAAACCAGACGAAAATTGTCATGAAAATCAGGTCAAACTTAACAAATTCTAACACCGACTATACGTCGCAAAAGACAGCTATTACTGCACATTTAACTGAATGTAAAAAAAAGACAGATATGATAAGCTAATAAGTTTTGTTTTTGCTCCTTTTGATGTTGAGACATTTGGTTTCTGGGGTAACATAACTAAAAAATTGTGTCTTGTGGTATACACGAAAATAAAAGTGCTTTTTCATGCCTTAAGGATCAATCATGTTATTGAATTAAACTCAAAAGATCTTTATATTTCGTTTACATGTTGTTTACTGGCAAAGTTGTTCTTATTGGTAGATGGAATAAATTGTTTTATATTTGAAGAGTAATAGGTTACCTTGTGAAGTGACTTTAGGTTCGGGTCTTATGATCTCCAAACATTTAACCAATTTTCTGAAAACTCCCATTGAAAAAAAATGCAAAGAAGAAGGTATACTATATACAAAAATATTAATATATATATATATATATATATATATATATATATATATATAACATACATACATATATATATATATATATATATATATATATATATATACATATATACATATAATATATATATATATATATATATATATATATATATATATATATATATATATATATATATATATATACATATAATATACATATATATATATATATATATATATATATATATATATATATATATATATATACATATATACATATAATATATATATATATATATATATATATATATTATATATATATATATATATATATATATATATATAAATATATATATATATATATATATATATATATATATATATATATATATATATAAATATATATATATATATATATATATATATATATATATATATATATATATATATATATAACACGTAGGCTGAGAAGTTTTTGGTCTGACACACAGATGTTGCTCTTTTCAAAAAATCCATATGATTTTTAGGAAGTACCAACCTTCAAACGATACGTGTCAAAATTTCATGACATTTCAACGATTAGTTTACAAGTTACAGTGGTTTTAGTAACGTTACTTTTAATATTTTCAAAACAATGGAAAAAATCGAATTTCGTGTGTTGATTAAACACTGTTTTTTGATCGGAAAAAATACCGTTCAAACAAAGCAATGGCTTGATAAGTGTTACGGGGAGTCTGCCCCTGGAAACTTACTCATTTACTGGTATGCTGAATTTAAACTCGGTCGTATAGATACAAATGATGCTGAACGCTCTGGACACTCAAATGAGGTGGTTACATCGGAAAACATCAAAAAAAGTCCACAAAATTGTTTTGGATGACCGTAAAGTGAAATTGTGTGAGGTAGCTGACACTCTAAGGATATCAAAAGAACGTATTGGTCATATTTTGCATGAACATTTGGATATGAGAAAGCTCTGTTCGAAATGGGTACCGCATTTGCTCACAGTGGACCCAAAACAACAATGTGTTGATAATTCTGAGCGCTGTTTAGACCTGTTTAAGCGCAAAACAAAGGATTTTTTCATGCGATATGTGACAATGGATGAAACATGGATCCACCACTACAGACCGGAATCAAATCGGCAGACAGCCGAATGAACAGCAGCCGGTGAAAGCCGCCCGAAGCGACCAAACACACAACAGTCGGTTGGGAAGGTTTTGGCCTCTGTATTTTAGAATGCGCATGGAATAATTTTTATCGTCTATGATGAGAAGGGAAAAAAAACCATCAATAGCGTATTATATAAAGTTATTGGTGTGTTTGAAGGCAGAAATCGCAAAGAGACGGCCCCAAATGAACATCATGACAATGCACCGTGTAACAAGTCAATTGTTACGATGGCAAAATTGCATGATTTGAAGTTCCAATTGCTTCCCATCCACCGTATTCTCCAGATTTGGCCATCAGCGACTATTATCTACTCAAAAAAATGCTCGCGGGAAAGAGATTTGGCTTTAATGAAGAAGTTATCGCCGAAACTGAGGCCTATTTTGAAGGAAAAGACAAATCCTTCTACAAGAAAGATATAGAAATGTAAGAAAAGCGTTGGACTGATTGTGTCGCTCTTGAAGGACACTGTATTGAATAAAGTCGAATTTGGCAAAAAAGTGTGTTTTAAGTAGCTAGACCAAAAAACATTTTAGCCTACGTATTATAATATGTGTATGTATGAGTTCACGATGGTCTTGAATCGTTGAAGTTGTCTTCATTAAAATAAAATATAATACATTTAGAAAAAACATTTTGATCTTGCTAGTAACCATTCGTTACTTTTCAGCTACTCATGTATATCGGATAAAGCAGGAAAAGCTCTTGAGAGAGTTATGGACTGGGACGTGCCTATTATGGATGGTGTTACATTAGTTCGCAACAATGAGAAAGTTGACTATCGACAAGGAAGGGTATTAGGTACTTACCTTTGACGGTGAATATATAAATATATAATAACATATAAATTGTTTAGTAATCGAACCTATTGATTATTGTTTTTAAATTATTTAGCAAATCAGCAAAATTTTCTGGTTCTAATCATGTGCTTTTTGTCCATCGGTGATTTAAGATGGGGATGAGCTTATTCTTAAATTCCTAATTCCTCTATCAATCTGTGATTCATATTTATACGCCCTTTGGTAGAGGGCGGGTATGCTTTTAATACTGAGTTGACATTTGCTAGAGATACATTTGGTTATATTTTATTACTACCTTACTCCAATATGTCATAATTTTTCTCTGTCGATTCGAGTCATGATGAGACGAATTACTCATCTAGAGATTGATCAACAGATGAGAGAGTAATGAATTATAGCCGAAATATGGACAATTATTAATTGTGTTCTTTTTTTATTTATTACTTATTTAGGGGCTGATCGTTTAAAACAGGCAATTTTTAATTTTTTGGACACCCACGTGATATCTCTGGAATTCGATAGTGCTCGACAACTTAGACAAAAGGGTGGTGGATCTGGTGGTTTTGGTGGTTTTGGTGGCCAAGGAGGATTTATAAATAGAAAAGCAATAAGACGGGAAAAAAAGTATATGCAGTATGCCTTTATGGTTCTCTTAGGTGAGTAGTTTAATGAAAAAAAAAATCAATAAATAGTCAAAAAAGTATTTATTAATTTTAAAAACAAAATTTTAATTTAATTATTGTCATATATTAGGAAAAAAATCTAAACAGCTGGGACTGGAATTCATACCATGAATACCCCGTGTTTGTTAACAAAATTAATTCACGGAAAAAAAAACATCTGTAATAAGAGTCTCTTCGAAATATATATCAATAAAGTTTTTCCTCAGCAGCTTTTAAATGGCCCAAGTATTATACTAAGATTTGGTGCTAGTAAATGGTAAATAAATAGGATATTACTTGATCTTTATTCCAATTTACTTTTTTCTCTTCAGTAGGGGGGATAGATGGTATTTAAAGTGACAACAAAATTTCTTTATTTCAAGTTCATTATTTGACCTCGTTATCACAGTAAAAATAAAACACAGTAGAGACAGTCCGACTCGGCACCTTTGATCTCAAGGGGTTCGAGTTTATAATGATTACATGACTTGTCGCCATATTGCTGGTATGATGCCTGCGAGTTTTTGAAATATTCAAATTCTTTCTTTAAGAAAAATCTCATTCTGTAGAATAAAAATGAATTTTGTTGATTGAAAGGAAAGAAAAAAAACGAGAAAAGTTTTTTTTAGAACATTTTTTTAACTAGTTCTTATAAAACAGATATACAAAAAAACAGGGAAAAAGGTAAAAAATACGAGGAAAAAATACATTTGGCTTCAACGCTTTTTGCACGTTATTTATTTAAATATCTCCTTGTTGAATTTATATTTCTCAACTATTAGAGATATTGTCCGGGGGGGGGAAAAATGTTCATGTTCCATGTATTACTTGTCGCATTCTTTAAAACTGTTGTCAATTAATCAGTTTTTTTTTGGAACGGCGCACCTTTTTATTTTGTGTTAAATCTAGAAATATGAAAATCCTAAGCGATTTCGTTTAGATCATACCATGATTTACTAATTTTTACGTTCTGTTATGACCTCAGATCGATTGATCCGTTTGCTATCTTTATTTGTTAAGTTTTCTGGGAAGGGTGTAGTGTAGGTTATTATTTAAAATACCCAGTTTTTAGCTTCTTTGCTGTCGTGTACAAAGAACACTTCAGTTTTGAACCCTTAGCTGCCGTCTTGGCATCATTTTAATATCGAAGATTTGGACCAAACAACCGTACAAACAAATTCATAAATCGTAGCTCTTGCCTTTCAATATTTAAGTAGAACTGCCCAAATTTTATGAAATGCAAATTTATTTATTAAACTAATCTATTGTCAGTAAACAAAAATTTTTTGATTAAGTCATAGAAATTAATAGAACACGTATGTAGTAGGACACTGATAAAAATAAACAATTCTAAGAGATGGAATAAAAACTTACTAAAATTACATTAGATAGCTGACGTAAACAATAAATATTTATATCTCTACACACCTTCAGCTTCACGCGTATAATGTCAACAGTTATGCTCCTTATACGAGGCTGGTTTGAAAGTCCGTGCAAAGTCCGTGCAAAGTCCGAGAGATGGCACCACCGGCGCGTATCGAGGTCATGTTTAGTTAGTTGCATCTCTTGAATGAACGCACACCCAAGTTTCAGCCATATTGGTCTATTTCTTTGTGTTTGGCATTCGTGTGAATCAAGGAAGTCGAGTGATTTTCAAGAAATGGACGAAAAAGAATTTCGTGTGGTGATTAAACATTATTTAAACATTATGAAAGGCAAAACGCCTCAGGAGACTAAAGAGAAGCTTGATAAACATTATGGTGACTCTGCACCTTCGATTAGAACAGTTTGTAAATGGTTTCAAAATTTTCGGACTGGCCATATGGGCACAAGTGACGCTGAACGTTCTGGACGGCCTGTGGAGGTTACGACTCCAGAAATCATTGATCAAATCCATGATATGGTGATGGATGACAGAAGAGTTAAGGTGCGTGAGATTGCTAGTGCTGTGGGCATCTCGACTGAACGGGTATATGATATTTTGCATGAACATTTGGACATGAGAAAGCTATCCGCAAGATGGGTGCCGCGATTGCTCACGCTTGACCAAAAATCGGAATCGTGTGAAGTGTTGCAAGGATGGTTTGCAGCTGTTCCGGAAGAATCCGGAGGACTTTAAGCGTCGTTTCGTCACTGTGGATGAAACATGGATACATTACTATACTCTTGAGATCAAACAACAATCTAAAACAATGGGTTACCAAGGGGGAATCTGCACCAAAAAAGGCGAAGACCGTTCCTTCGGCCGGAAAGGTTATGGCGACTGTCTTTTGGGATTCGCAAGGGATAATCCTCATCGACTATCTGGAAAAGGGTAAAAAACTATTACAGGTAAATATTATTCATCGTTATTGGACCGTTTGAAAATCGAGCTGCAAGAAAAACGCTCGCGATTGGCCCACAAGAAAGTCCTTTTCTATCACGACAACGCACCAGCACACACCTCAGCAGTTGTGGTCGCAAAATTAATGGAAATAGGATTTCAACTCGTTTCACATCCCCCCTATTCTCCAGACTTGGCTCCCTCGGACTACTATTTGTTTCCCAATTTGAAGAAATGGCTGGCGGGACAAAGATTTTATTCAAACGAGGAGGTGATTGCAGACACTAATGGATATTTTGCAGACTTGGACAAATCCTATTATTCGGAAGGGATCAACAAACTAGAACATCGTTGGACGAAGTGTATAAGCCTAAAAGGAGACTATGTCGAAAAATAAAAAAGGTTTACCCCAAACACATAAGTAGTTTTTATTTTTGCACGGACTTTTCAAACCAGCCTCGTATTTCAGCAAATCTCAGTAATCTGGAGAGATTGAAATTATTTATAATTATCATTTTACGATCAGATCATCTTTCTTCTAAACTTTAATAATGAAATGAACACACTTTTTGCTCCATTTTATGATTAGTTAAATCTAAAATAATAATTTTTATACAACTAATAAGGTCTCGTGCCTATATACTACTTATATAAAAAAATTAAATCCATGCCTGTTTTATTCAAACTCATTCGTGCTGGAGAATTACTACTTTTGCATGATTCGATAATAAAACTTCAACTCTTTTACAAATAAAATGTATCTCTTATATGAAAACACAATTATCATAACATTTATATAATATATTGCATAGAAATAAAAAATTATCTTTTATGATCTTTGCAAAAACGAATTCCTTTAGAGATACAGTGCGACCTCGATAATCCGGACTACTTAAAACCGCGGTGATCCGAATTACTAAATAATTCGAATTATTGAAGCAGGACATTATTTATATTAAAAAAGGAATCATTTAATACGAAACAGCTAAAAAATAGTACATACATAGAATAATATTTAAAATAGAAGCATATGTTATCAAGTTTTATCTTATTTTGTAAAAAAAAATTGTAATTTTTGTTTGCTTGACCCTCCTCTGGTTCATCATAAAAGCAATTTCTTTTAATCTTTGAAGTACAGAACATCACTTAGGGGCATATCATTTTCTTCTGCCCGTCTCATCCACACATTGAAACTTTTAACTGCCTCATCATTCTTCACAGTGTTCTTAACAGTCTGGTTTGTATTAGTATTTAACTCTGAACCTTTATTATCACTCTCGTGTTGTTCATCTGTATCATTTATGTCTTCCACTGGTAACAAATCTTCATCATTTTCAAGCCAATTACATATTTCCACGTTCGTGAGATTCTGCTCAGTGAAAACATTCAGCATATCTGAAACATCTGTTAAATATTTACGAATTAACCAAAAAAATACTAAAAGAAAAATATCAGGCTTTACCTTTCATTTCTTCATTCGTGGAAAGCAAATTGTGCTGCAATTCACTCAGAGGAGTCAGATCTTCAGCATCATATTCAGTGTCTGGGTTGGGATCTGCCACATAAGCCATAATTTTGTGCCAGCACTTTTTTCAAGACTTCAGGGGAGACTTTTTCCCATGAATTGCATAGTAGACATACAGCATCTTTTAGGTTAATGCTTTTTAATAACCTAACAAGGTTTTCTTCATTATTTAATAAAATATGGGCTAAAAGACTTTTCCGATAAAATAATTTTGTCAGTCTGCTTGCATTCTGGTTCATAGGCTGCAAAAGTGGAGTAGAATTTGGTGGAAGAAATAATGTTGTAAACTGTCCAACCTCACTAGTCAGCTCTTCTATAGTTCCATGGCTCAAAGCGTGTCTTTTTCTCAAGTTAGAAATCCAGCCTCTGCTAGCTCTAAAATTATCATTCCCGTAGGTTTCAGTGTAAAATTGTTTTGCTTTGCCTGATAAAATTTCGTAGGAAATTGAGACGTGCCTTGATCGTTGCGTACAAAACCATGTATACAAACGAGTTTCCATTTCTGGATATTCGGCTTTTCGTAAGGTTTTTCTGACGCCAGGACCGGAATCACATTTGGAAATAAATCTAAAAGAAGTGACACGGCCATAGTGAGTGTCCAAAAATATCTTTAAAATAAATCATATATACATACCTTTTGATTTCCCCTTGGTTCTTTTTTATATCCGAAATTGTGGATGTTCCTACTCCGTATTAATTTACCAACACTTTTCCGCTTTCACCAAGAACTAGTCTTTCTAATATATCGGACTTTTGTTTTATCGTTAGTGTAATATGTTTTCTTTTAGAAGGCATTTTAATATGTAGGTACATATACGTAAAAAAAAACATTTACATACTTATATGAACCACATAAAGTAAAATAGAACGTAGGTATGTTGTACTTGTGACAATAAACAAACAACTACAAAGTCCTTTAACCTTTAGACGCGATACGCGATGTATTAGACTGGAAGTTAGGGGAATCCCCTCACTATCGATTTCAGTTTTCCCATGTAGTTTAAATTAAGTAGATGTCTAAAAAACGCAGGTCCGGATTACCTAGTTCTATCAAATCCGGATTATAAAGTACATAATGCAATAGAAATGTTTGTCCGGATTATTAAAGAATCCGGTTTAATGAAGATTCGAATTATCGAGGTGGCACTGTATTTGGAGATACCACATATATTTTTACAAGTACTAACCGCACAACAAAAACTTCCTCTTGACATCTTTTTTATAATAATTTTCAATTATAACGTCAAACAAGTCATTTACGTATTGGAAAATTATTAATAATGAATTTCGGAACACGTTATAAAAAAGATTCTCCTTGAAATCCAGATATAAACACAACCCGCGACTGCGCTGGCAGCCTTTTTGTTGGTGTGATAAGGGATGCATGCGTAATAAAAAACAGGATCTAAAAATTTTCTTGAGCGTCGCTACTGTGTTTTATGCTTGTTGTGTCGCTACTTTTAAAGAAATATTCAACCTGGAATTCATACTTTCATTTATTCTTATCCTACCAATTTGAACGTTAGTTTAAAGTTCTCTATAATAGATGGCGCAACGTTCACAAAGTACAAAATGCATATTCTAAAAATAGTCTTAGGAAGGCAATCTCCGTTTAAACACACTTACTCGAAAAAAGAACCAGCAGTTAATATCGCTTGTTGGTAATTTTTAAATTACATTTTAAGTTATATCGTACTTAATTTAAATTACTTCCTGTTTCAAAACTAATTTTGGCTTTTAAATAAAAATAGATTAGGGCTCTTAAAAGTGTTCATATTTTCTATGTGAGATGATGTCAGATAAAAATGGAATTATGTTATAATTTTTCTTTTATAATGTTACTCTTCACTCATTCAAGTTTATTTTATGGATAAACGAGGTTAGGACTATAGGACATATAACGTTCAGGTTAGTACAGTTATTTTAAACAATATGGTCTTTACTATGCAATATATACTACTCAGTATATATGACCACTACACCAAACACTTTATTTTTTGCACTCGACGCTCGTTTTACTAACCATGTTAGCTTCATCAGGAGTTATGATTGACTAAAGCTAAACTACAAATCTACCCTATTTATACTTAGCCTAACACTTGAATTCTATACAGAATTGGCAGGCTTTTTTATTTATACTTAACCTAACACTTAGCCTAACACTTGAAATTCTATACAGAATTGGCAGGCTTTTCGTCAACGCCATAAGCTTCTTTTTGTGTCCAGCTTCATTAAAATACGTTTTGTGATAAGCTGCCTGAAGAGAATATCGGGCATCGTTGACTGCACTTTGGGAATAGTTGGTGGTGATTTTCCTTGGAAATCGCTAGTAGAGCGTGAAGAAGAAACTTCAGTTAACAAGTTGGCTTACTCAACTGGTGTTGTTGCAATAATATTATCTGGCAGTGTGAGTGGTAGTATACTGGATTTAGTGAAATTTTGACTAATGGCCTTGGCGGCTGACCAGAAGGACCTTGAATTGTCCGGAAGGGCAAAAAGTTTGTTTTTAATTCTTTGATTGTGTTCAGTTTTTGGACAGCTCGACTTTTCACCGTCATCAAGTGTCCTATGACTACTTTGAAATTCCTTAAAGAATTCGTAGATTTGAGTGTGATATAAACATTCATCTTTTTAAAGCATTTAGTGGATCTTGATTACCAAGTTTAACGCAAAAGTAACTCGTAGCATTTGTTCGAAATTATTTTCTGACTATCCCTCAAAATTCATCACAATTAAAAACTAGACATCTAATGAAACAAATGTCATAAAACAGTTCATCTTTTAATTCTACAAGTTCAAAAATGTAATAATTCTTTGACGAAAATTCGAATATTAAGTCAAATATGCTTCTACATGCAGGTCAGCCAATAAGTTTTGAAAGCGACACCTATGCAGTATCACTTGAACCAAATATTAAACACCATTTTGAAGCTTCATCTGTCATATGAATACACCCTAAATATCAAGTCGATTTGTCAAGTAATTCGTTGTTTATCATCTAAGTTGGGAATGTGGAATCTTTGGCACAATGACACTACTCAGTATATATCACCACTACACCAAACACTTTATTTTTGCACTCGACGCGTGTTTCGTTAACCATGTTAGCTTTATCAGGAGCGATGACTGACTAAAGCTAAACTACAAATCTACTCTATTTGTACTTAGCCTAATCCTTGAATTACTCAGGCAGAACATGCCCTTGAAGCTGATCATATTGTAACATTAGATAATCTAAAATTAATTAAAAATGTATCTGATAGGCGATTGTTGAACGCATACGAAAGTATGGCAATTATAAAATGTAAAAGTAGTTTAAATAAAGACAGAGGGCCTATTCCTTATAGTCCCCTCTACCGGTCACTTGACTGGAACTGATGGCTTCGCCTATGCCTGAGTAATTCAAGGATTAGGCTAAGTATAAATAGGGTAGATTCGTAGTTTAGCTTTAGTCAATCATCGCTTCTGATGAAGCTAACATGGTTAGCGAAACTCGCGTAGAGTGCAAAAATAAAGTGTTTGGTGTAGTGGTGATATATACTGAGTAGGGTCATTGTTTATCAGCTGGTTAAAGTAGACGTGTTTGAGTATTTTGTCGGCAATTGAAATCCATGTAAAGTTGGTGAAAGTATTAAAGGTGTCTGCGCCTTCATTTCCAACTGTTCGTAGATGGACTCTAGAGTTTAAACGTGGTCGCACAAGCGTCAATGTTGGTCTACGTTCAGAACGTCCAAAAACCGGCAAGACTGAGGAAACTGTTGTGCAAGTACAAGATATTGTAATGGAAGACCGTCTCACATAGATTAGTACATGAGACCTTAACTAATGTTTTGTGTATGAGAAAGCTATTCACAAGATGGGTGCCGCATTTGCTAACATCGGAACAAAAACGCACTTGAGAGAAACTTGCTAAACAACATTTAGCTCGTTTTACAAAGAATAAAACTGATTTTGTGCGTCGATTTGTGACTATGGATGAGACTGTGGTCTGAGCCCGGTTGTTCAGTTTCAAAGCAGCCAAAGTTGTCAAAATCTTTCAAAAAAATTGTGGCATCAGTTTTCTGGGATGCAAAAGGAATTTTGTTAATTGATTAACTTCAAACCGGTAAAATAAACACAGGAGAATATTATTGCGACCATTTAGACCAGCTGGATGAGAAAATTCGTGAAAAAAGGCCCGGTTTGCAAAAGAAAAAATCATCTTTCATCATGTCATGCCAAAGCACGTCTGCTCACAGACGTGCATTGGCAACGGCAAACCTGGTCGGAGTAAAGAACGAATGGTTGGAATATCTACCCTGTTGGCCACATTTGGTTCCGTCTGACTTCCATCTGTTCCCAAACCTCAAAAGATTTCTACGTGGGAAGCGTTTTTTAACAAATAATGAGGTGATGGCGTCCGTAGATGGGTAGTTTGAAGGTCTTCCGGTAAACCATTTCAGAGATGGGGTAAATGAATTGGAAAATCGCTGGAAAAAATGTATTGAGCTTAAGGAAGGTCATACTGAAGAATAAATGTATTTCGTCTCATTAATTCATCTTGTTTTATTTCCGCTTTGAAAACTTATTGACTGACCTATTCTTCAAAACAGACGGAATTAGAAGTTACGTTATCGATGTATATACTTAAAGTGTGTACCTTTATGTGCCTATTAAGAAAATTAGGATAGAGTGTATCTAAAGTACTATAAAGGATCTTTAAATTTATTTAGTAATGGTTAGAAAATTCGATAACATACCATGTTTTCAATTTGTTTTGCATCCAAGTGGGAATCATAAACATGGTTTAGGTAACATTCAAAAATCAAAACTAAGTTAACACCCTACTTTCTGAATATAAAAAAGGATCATTCATTAACATTAATAACCGAAACGACCTAAATAATGGAAGATTACTTAATAGAACATAAATTAAAGTACTTAATGGTTACTAAAAATTTTACCCTCGAATTACAAACGTTCGTAAATTATAAACTTAAGACATCTGTACTTTTTATTTTTAGGTATTTTTGGTCTGACAGGGCCTTTGGTAATGAAAACCATAGGCCTTATGGCTGCCAAAGCGTTACTTTGCAGCAAAAGCTGCTTTGATTATTGTCGGATCAGTAGCGTTAAAAAAACTGTTTGAAAAAGACAACAAGGAACCATCAATTAAAGTACATACAGTTGAGCATAACCATGGCCACGACGATGACTATGATCGGATAAGTAAACATGGATACTTTGAATATGGAAATAATATGGGACAGTCGTATAATAGTCCTTATAGAAGCTATTCTGATTACTACAATAGTGTAGCCAAAAATAATGCTAAGATGAAATAGACATATATATATATTTTCGAACGGCAGAGTAGATAGATGTTAGTTTTAGTTATTTATTTTCAATTATTTATAATTTTGTAAATAAAATTTTAAAAATTCAACATTGGCTATTCGTAAATTGGAGGCTGAGTTATGATTATAGTAATGTAGAAAGAATTAACGTTCTGTATTTTTAAAAACGATCCAGTTATACAAGAAATATTTAAAAAATGAGATTATGCGTGCATGAGAGAACGCTCCATCGGGCTCTGTTTATAAAATTTATATCATCTTTGGAAGAAAATCATTTTCTACTTTTTTGTCATTTTTTATCATTTTTTGGTGTTATAGTTATTACATATAATTTTCACTTGAAAGATGCAAAAACAGTTTTTTTTGGATACAATCTAATAGATGTGGCGGAGCAGCATTCCATCAGTGGTCAAATTTGGGCTTTGTAGAGGTTTTGAAGGTGTGGAATATAAAATTTTCTACTACGAAATAATATTCCCAGTTTATCATAATCATAAAATAAAAATTATGAAACCTTTTATTATTCTTCTTCTTCCTGTCATGTATTCACATATGTCGGGGTCTCTGTACTATTTTTTCAGTTTATATTCTCTGCTAGTCGAAAAATGGACGGAACGTCTGGAACTCCACACCAGTCCCTGATCTTCCGGAGCTACGAGTGCTGCTTTCTACCGGATTCTCGCCGACCCTCCATTTTTCCCTGAAGAATAATTTTTGTAATCGAGTAGCGTTCTCCTCTTAGTGTATGTCCCAAATAAGTTTTACGATATTAAGTAGTTGCCTCTCCACCCGGCCCTTTGAAGCACTTCTTCATTGGTTAGGTGTTCTGTCCAAGAAATTCGTAGCAAATGTCGCAGTATCCATTGCTCGAAAGCTTGGACACAATTCAATGATCTCACTTTTAACGACCATGTCTCTACACCATCGTACTGATAGGCGCAGGGCGAGTGGCCCTGCCATGCCAATCTACAGTTTAACCTCCCCATCACAATCCCATTGTTCGTTATCGACAGAGCCAAGATATTTGAATTTAGTAAGCCTTTCAATCTCTTGATCCTTTATAAAGAGAGATGTATCCTCTTGGGGGTGTCTACTAATCACAATCATTTTGGTTTTCCCAATATTTATACGTAGACCATAGTTCTCGCTAATACTATTCAGCTTATTGATTACAATTTGCAGATTTTTCATGTTATTAACAACTATTACGGTATCCTTTGCATGCTGAATATTATTTATAGGCTTTCCATTATCTTTTATCCTTCTGAATTCATCTTCTAGAGCAAGTTGAAATATTTTCTCTACGTAGATATTAAATAATACTGGCGACCTCTACCTAACACCCTTTAAGATACTAAAAGGTCTTGTTGAAATGTCTTTATTAATTTTGATCTCGGCAGACTGATTTTAGTATAACCGTCCCATTATTCGTACATTCTTATCATCTATACGAATTTCATGAAGCCACTGCACCAGAAAGTCATATTTTATGTTGTCAAATGCACGTTGATAGTCAGTAAAACATATAAATACATCCTGTCATTGGTCGTAACATTTTTGTACAAGAAGTTTTATTGAAAATTTTATTATTTATTATTATTTATATTTTATAAGTCTTTTAATATTGTCACATCAAATCGACAAAAAACTACAGGAAATTACTTTTAAGTCCAGTAAAAATTATCACAAAATCTTTTTCATGTACTAATTGTGCGAGATGCAATAAAAGTGACTGTGGTGTAATGATATCAACGGAAGAAAGCAGTGTTTATGATAATTTTTATTACCGATAGCACTATTTTTATATGGACTTCATGTGTCTAAACTGAAAGCCCTTTGGACTCCTCAATTTTATTTTATAATTAGAGAGCATATAATAAAAATTGTGTTAAGAAGTGGATGCGCAATGGGTATACAAATTGAAAATTGGCAGAAGTGGTTGAAGTGTAAAATAAAAATGACAATTTAGCTGTTTTAAGCTTAAACCCATATAAATCTGCTAAAGTGAGTCCGCACTAAATTTCGTGATGTATGTCAATATAAATACGTCTTTTGTGTTTGAGCTTCAGAAAAATAAAACTATATAGTTGTAAACAACTATACTTATACAAGGACCGCCTTTTAAGTTTTTAAAAACGACTACTGGATGGCGCTATAGAGATGTGACGTTACCATTGTTGTAAAATTTGACCTTTGTTATTGTTAAAACAGTAGCAGATCAGAAATTGGCCGAGAAATTTGTTCACAGTGAGCGTTTGAAAAAAAACAATTTTGTGACCAAATGGAAATTTCATCTGAAGGATTTCGTTGGAAGATTTTTTACGATTTTAACAAGGGCCTCACTCAATAACAATGTCGCTTCGTTGAACTTTTGATAATGAATTACCAACAGAAAAGATTTGTTTACAATTGGTTTGCTGTTCCCGATGGATTCTGCATAATCTGACCGAAACTAAAAAACAGGCTCATGTCAGTTGGTGTAAAGAAATGATCAAAAAATTTAACTGAGGACATGCAAAATCCGTATACAATATCGTAACAGGAGACGAAACTTCAATATATTCGTACGAGTTGGAAACTAAGCAACAATCAACTGTTTGGGTGTTCCGAGATGAACCGAATCCAACCAATGTGGTTCGTTCGCGAAATACTTCCAAGAAAATGATTGTTTGTTTCTTTGGTTGTACTGGACATGTTGCAACTATTGCTTCAGAGTATTCAAAAACAGTTAATGCTGAATGATATACAACAATTTTTTTGCCAGAAGTCATCGATGAAATCAGAAAAAACAATCGAAAACATCGCATCGTTCTTCATCATGACAATGCCAGCTCTCACACGGTCTCGGTTAAATTGCCTGAAACACTATAATGCAGTTTTTGACTTCCTGTACAAATGCTATGATCTATTGAGCTACTAGGGGTTGTCAAAATTTTCTCCTCTTCTCCATGTGGAGAATCTGGAAAAATAGACTTTTTACTTCAATGGTAGCTTTCATTCAGATCGAAAAATGTATTACAGGAAAGTTTGAGCCAGTTTGAACGACATATTTTCGGTGTCACAATAACAGGCGGTGAATATTAAACAGGTACCTGTGGAATACAAGATTATTTTGCTGTCGGCTAAGACATGAATAGATGGTTATGGTAAGCTAAAGATTACTACAAAGTAAATTTTTATAGCTTGTTGAAAACATTAATAGATTTTTGAGTTCAGAAGTTGTCAAATTATTTCCACGTTTCCTAAACACTTGCGAGTTATTATCAGAGTTTCAGATTAAAATCCTCAATAAGAGTAAAGTATAAAAATTAAACATAAACTAAAATATTTTATACTAATTATTTAATTTTTACATTTAAAAATAACATCTGTTATACCACAATAACTGTGAAAATGAGAGCACAGGAGGCGTTGCATTAATGGTAAATTGAGTAGTGAAAATGCAAGTTATATCACCGAGGGCTGTCTACATCATACTATAAATTATTAAAAGATACCAAGTGCAAATAATTCAAGTATATGCCCCGACAGGTACATCTGATGACGAAGAAGTGGAACAACTAACTATACGAAGACATAAATGCGGTAAAAAACAACGAAAACGCCAAAATTTGTAATAGTGATGGGTGACTCCAATGCTAAGTGTGCAGGTGTAAGGATGAGGATGATATACCTAGCTTAGATTGGATTAGGGGACAGTAACGCCAAAGATGAGATGCTGATTAACTGCTGTGGAAGCTAAAATTTATTTTGCATGAACTCGTTTTTCCAAAACGCCATTACAAAGACGTTGGACTTGAAAAAAACCCTAATGGCACCGTAAAAAATGAGATCAAAAACCACATTATCACAAACCGGAAAGATATTTGCCAAGATTTAAACACCTTAAATAAATTCGACACGAACAGCGATCATCGAATTGTTATTAACTGGCATGACAAAGACTTAATATAGATGGCGTACGACTCAGTCACACACAAGGTTTGCAGATGACATTTTCATTATTAGCGAGACATCAGAGGAACTCTGAATCACGTTGCAAGAACCCCATGAGGCTTCCTTAAAGGATGGACTAAAAATTAACGCAGATAAAATCAAAATATTGAGTTCCCCAGACATAGATGTGACTGTTGCCAACCAATTGCTAGCAGCATTCGGTAAACTGGGATATATAACGAAGTCACCAGTTATCCCAATAAATGTTAAAAGGAAAGTCTTTAATGGTTATATAATGTCTGTTCTCACTTTTGGTCTAGAAATTACGGTACTAATTTGCAAGTCGACTAACAAACTCCAAATCACTCAAAGAGTAATGGAAAGAGCCATGCTTAGAATAAGCCTTAGAGACCGGATCAGAAATCAAGATATCAGAGATAGAACAAAAGTACCGGAAGTATTGGAAAAAAATAGCACGGCTAAAGTGGCAATGGGCCGACCATATTGCGAGACAAGATCCGAATAGATGGACTAATAAATTGTTAACAGGGAGATCAAGGGAGGCTAAGAGAAGTGTGAGAAGACCACAAAAGCTATGGCGAGACGACATCCAGAGGATAGAAGGGCATGGAAGGTTTTGGAAGAGGCCTACATTCAGGAGTGGAGAAACACAGGCTAAGGAAGAAGAAGAAAAATAATTATTTAATTTATGGATTAATGAATGAATAGATATTTGGGAATATTTTGAAATAGCAATACAATATTAACAAGGACTGAACGCACAGTTAAGATAAAATAAATTAATAATTAATGGTAAAGTGTATAGAGCACAGGACTTGGAGATAGCAAATTAAACTACAAGAACCTGGATGTAGAAGAGGAAAGAACAATGAAAAATAACTATAAATAAAAGATCGCCGAAAGGAACCTCACCCTGGGAACAAGTCAAAAAAGTAATACGAACAGGAAGAGAAAAGAAAAAGAACTAATAAGCACAGGAAGCATGGAAGAATGGAGATAACGACCCTGGCAATGAAATGGGTACCGAGCTGGAAAATGGAGCAGAGGGATATCAAGATAAAGGCAAAAGCAGAGACAGGAAAGGAAACATATATTTGGCGACATGGAATGTGAGGATAACATACGAACAAGGGGCGTTAGATATTATGGAGTTACAAGAAACAAGGCAGCAAGGAAGTAATATAACCCAAATATGATATAAAAATAATAATAATAGGCGACCTCAATGCGAAGATAGGAAGGGAATCAATATATAGACCAACAAAGGTACACATAGTAAGCACAAGAAAAGCAATGGAAATGGGAAATTGTTGATAGAGTATGCGACAGAGAAACAGCTGAGAATAATGATCACATACTTTGAGCAAAAAATATCTATAAATCAACGTGGATATCCTCAGACAAAAAGACGGAAAATCAAATTCACCATAGAATAATGAGGCTAAACATAGCAGATTCGTGACTAATGCGAGAACTTACAGAGGGGGGGCAGATGTAAACAGTGACCACATAATGGTAAGAGCAAGACTAAAACATTGGACACCTCCTAGTGAAAGCAATCAAAAGGGATCCAGAGTTTACTACGACATGGAAAAGTTAAAGGATGAGGAAATTAGAAAGTCGTAATTAGCAACAACGTAAAGATAGACAGAGATAATATCCAAGAAAAATGAAAGCACATTGAAAGAACGGTAGCAAGAGCTACAAAAGATGCTAAAATCAGAAAAAATGGAAAAGAGAGAGCAGAAAGGGTTTGACAGGGTATGTGAAAAAGTAGTGGAAAACAGAGAGAAGCCAAGAATAAAGGCCCTAAGCATATAAACGAAAGGAAATGATGAAGAGTACAAAAGATACCACAGAATAGCAAAACAAACAATGAGAGGAAAGAAAAGGATCGATATGGACAGAAAATTGCAAGAAAAGGAAACAAGTTAGAGAATCCTATAGAGAGGTGAGGAAAACAAAGAGAATAAACAGAGATAAAATGGAGGAAGGAAAGAAGAGGGACTGTGGAGAAGAAGAACAAACTATGAATTAAAGTGCCTATATACGAAACCCCTTATAAGTAAAATCATAAGAAGCCAGCGATTAAGATGGTTGGGACACGTGGCAAGGATGAAGGACGAAAGACAGGGGGAAGCAAGCCCTAATAAGAGGAGTGATTGGAAGAAGAGGCAAGGGTAGACCTCAAACTACATGAATGCAGGCAGTAAAGCAAGATCTGGAGTTGATGGGAATCCGGCACTGCAACCAAGCCATGGGCCTCTAAGGCTCCTCAAGCTACATAATATAATACAATATTAAAGTTATTTAAACTTCGGCCAGATTAGAAGTTTCAAAGTTAAATTAATATGAATTTGTGTTTCGTTTGAAATGATAGCTCTATTTATTTGCGGTCGGTGTATTAAGCCGGAAATAAGTGGAATACAGAGGGAATGTTATATAAAGCGCTATTCGGCGTTCAATTACGTTCTGTTAAAATTTAATTTGTACTGACGAAATGTAACTTTGTTTTGAACGCGTATAAAAACGGATGATTCTGCAAGCGCCGAACCGATCCTTGTGGGAGATGATTTTGTGTTATTGCTATGCAATATGTTCTGTACAGGATGGCCCAAGCATCAAAATTGACATGATCGTAACGAAAGTGTAATATAACACGTAGGCTGAAAAGTTTTTGGTCTAGCTACTTAAAACACATTTTTTTTTTTTGCAAAATTCGACTTTATTAATCAATATAGTCTTCTTCAACAGCAATACAATCAGTCCAACGCTTTTCTAACATTTCTACACCTTTCTTGTAGAAGGATTTGTCTTTGCTTTCAAAATAGGCCTCAGTTTCGGCGATAACTTTTTCGTTTCGGCGATAACTTTTTGGAGCCAAATCTCTTTCCCCACGAGCATTTTTTTGAGGTCTGTGAATAGATAATAGTCGCTAGGGACCAAATCTGGAGAATACGGTGGATGAGGAAGCAATTCGAACATCAATTCATGCAATTTTGCGATTGACCTGTGACACGGTGCATTGTCTTGATGAAAGAACACTTTTTTCTTAATCATTTGGGGCCGTTTCTTTGCGATTTCTGCCTTCAAACGCACCAATAACTTTATATAATATTCGCTATTGATGATTTTTCCCTTCTCACATAATCGATGAGAATTATTCCATGCGCATCCCAAAATACAGAGGCCAAAACCTTCCCAGACGACTGTTATGTCTTTGGTCGCATCGGGCGGCTTTTACTTGCTGCTATCCACTCAACTCATTGCCGATTTGATTCCGGTGTATAGTGATGTATCCATGTTTCATCGATTGTCACATATCGCATGAAAAAATCCCTTTTATTGCGCTTAAACAGGTCCAAACAGCGCGCGCTTAGAATCAACACGTTGTTGTTCTTGGTTCTCTGTGAGCCAACGCGGTTCCCATTTCGAACAGAGCTCTCTCATACCCAAATGTTTATGCAAAATATGACCACCACGTTCATTTGATATCTTTAGGGTGTCAGCTATCACACGCAATTTTACTTTGCGGTCATCCAAAATAATTTTGTGGATTGTTTTTTTATGTTTTCCGGTGTAACCACCTCATTCGGGCGTCCAGAGGGTTCAGCATCACTTGCGCGTTCACATTCAGCATACTAGTAAATGATGAGTGATTTTTCCAGGGGCAGAGTCCCCCGTAACACTTATCAAACCATTGCTTTGCTTGAACGGTATTTTTTCCTACAAAGAGCAGTGTTTAATCAACACACGAAATTCGATTTTTTTTCATTGTTTTGGAAATATCAAAAGTAGTGTCACTAAAACCACTGTAAATGTCATGAAATTTTGACACGTATCGTTTGAAGGTTTGAATTTCTAAAAATCATAAGGATTTTTTGAAAAGGGCGACATCTATGTGTCAGACTAAAAACTTTTCAGCCTACGTGTCAATTTGGAAAGGAAGTTTTCGTGAATTTGTGAAACAAAAAATACTGAGGCAGACAAATTAAAAATATTTTATGACACTTTTCCTGCAACAATTGTTATGGCGATAAGAATGTTGGTTAAAAGTCAAAAAACTATGGTATTGTCGAATAAAATATCTTGAAATCTCATTTTCATCGTTAAACATAAACTATATATTTATATCAATATCAAATTAAATTGAGAAGTAGATGTTATGTGTATCTTATCCATCCAAGAATTCTTCTGAGTTTAGTTGTTAACTAGTCCATTATCTGTGAACTAACTATTGGAAAATGATTTCCAACACTTTGATACATTGAGCAGAAATATATTAACTACTATCGAGAGCTTAGAAGAAGAAAACTGGTTATATTTTAACAAGCTTAAGACTTTAAAAAACCTGAAAATAATTGAAAAGGTAAATGAATACAAAATTCCTATCCATTTTGCATTTTTTGATTTTCAAAAGGCTTTTGACAGTGTGGAAATATGGGCATTACTCAAATCATTTCAAAGAGCCGGGATAGACTTCAGATATGCCGAAATTATTGAAAATATCTATAAAACTGCTACTTTTCATGTAAAAATTAATGAGAAATTAAAACCCGATCAAATCCAGGTAGAAAGAGGAATCCGTCAGGGCGGCACAATCTCGCCAAAACTCTTCACTTTGGCTATGGAGGATGTTTTTAAGGAACTATCGTGGGGCATAAATATTGATGGAACGTATTTGAATCATCTACGTTTTGCAGGTGACATAGTTTTAATCTCCTATCACATTAAGGAAGTAGAATAGATGCTAATAGAACTAAACTTAGCGTCACGGAAGATTGGTCGTAGGATGAATTTTAATAAAACAAATATAATGGGCATGAGCTATAGTTGGTAACAACATGGAAAACGTAAATGAACATACATACCTAGGACATAATATTACAGACGGAAAAGAAAACCAAACATTAGAAATTTCCTGCGGAATTGTATTATCTTGGGCTGTCTTCGGGAGATTGAATTTTATATTAAAGGATGGAGAAATTCCCATAAATCTAAAAAGAGTATTGGATTTTTGCATTTTGTCTGTGGCCACCTACGGACTCAAAACTATGGCTTCAAATCTAAAAAAAGTCAAAAGGTTGAGAATAATGCAAAGAGCCATGGAGAAAACAATCTTGGGAGTTCCCCTCAGAGATAAGATCAGAAATGAAGAGATAAGACGCAGGACGGGAAAAAGGTATCAGGACGAATTACCAAATTAAATGGAGTTGAGCTGGACATATTGCAAGGGAAAATTGTATTAAATGGATATCAGAAATAACTTTTTGGGAGGGCGACCTAGGCGAACAACACGAGGACGAGGAAGACCGCCAGCGAGATGGATAGAAGATATACGCAGAATAGAAGGAAAATATTGTTGTCAGAGGGCTCAGAATAGAGACGAATGGAGGAGCTTGGGAAAGGTCTATGTTCAGGAATGGACGAGAAGTGGCTGATGATGATGACGACCATCATAACGGTAATTAGAATAACACTTACGAAGCTACATGTTTTTATCTTGAAAATAAGATAATAAACCAAAACTTTTCAACCTTTAGAAAATCAGTGTATTAAAATACTTAAATCGAAAAGTTTAAATTGATTCCTACTCATCCTATATTTTAAATACTTTAATATAATTTCCTATAGCGTGGTTTTACACAATCCCTTTGGAATTTTCAAGTGCGTGCGCTTTATCGTCTGGCAAATTTTCAGCTCAAAACGACGGCGACGCTTTAGTAAAATAAATTTACAGGGATAATTTTAATTTCAGGCACATTTGGAAATGAGAAGAAGCGAAAATTACATACTTTCTCTTAGCAGTACTTCTTTGTTCCTGCTAGTACTTTTCTCGTTAATATAAATTTAAAAAATAAATGTTGAATTTAACTCTTCCCCTCAATCATGTTTATTTGATCAAAAATACGTTTAAAATTAATTGTCCTATAGATGACCATGATCATGGAAATTCTTAAAGTACTACAGGAGCGATAAGTGTACGGAAAAAGCGATTCACGTTAGTCTTGAATCAGTGTAAATTGTATCGGTGGGAGACACAATCCTGAGCAAATTATTCCAAAGGGATGAGATTCTCCATATAAAAGACTGTTTAAAGAGAGTTACACGAAGAGTGACAAGCTGAACGTCATACGGATATGCAGTATTAGAGCGACATCTATTCCTAACATGCACCGTTTTGGAAAGAATTAAGTGGGCTACATCTATATATATTTTCAAAAAAATACTTGTAGAATAGACTCAAATCGTCAACAGTTTTTCGATGTTCCAAGGAATCAAGATTGCTGGTCAGTTCTGGGTCAGCAATCAGGCGAACAGCTCTCTTCTGAACAAAATCCAACAAATGCAGTGTATGTGTGGGAACAGAGCCCCAAACATGAGAGCAGTTTTCCATCGTTGATCGAATGTGAGCTTTGTATAGAATTAACAATTGTTGTTGAGTGTAAAGCTTTCCATTTCAAAATAATATTCCCAGCTTCTGAAAGGCTCTCTTTGATATGCTTGCAACATGTTTATGCCAAGACATATTTGTTCCTAAATTAACGCGCAGCCAATTGAGTGACAACGCTAGAAGAATGGAGTGAACCTTTATAAGCTATGCCAGGTTCAGTAACGTTAAAATTTTTAGAAAAATAACATTGATATTGAAAATATACAAAATTTAGTGAAGCTCATTTGTTTCGATCCTCTATCCTAAAGTAATATCACTTAAAAACAATAGATTCCAGTTCTATTTCAAGAATTATTTGGGTCTTAGATTTGAAATCGATATCTCATTTCATTCGAGAGTTATCGTGCCAACAGATAGACAAACTACAGACCGACGAAAATGGAGATTATGTTTCTTGTGATTTGGGGCCCTAAAAAACACTTTCCTATAGCAAGAGAAGAAAAAACTTAACTTTCAGATTCCTCTAATCCAAGAACCCTGATTAGGACCTATGACAACCATTTTAATCCTTTATATGCTTGATTATAAAACTTAAAATTTGTTCAGTATCACAAACAAAATTCTGGACAAGTTCTAGTAATACTATTAAAACTATACAATATTTATCGAGGAATGCAAAAATCTCAAAGGGTCTCTTTTTTTCTCTTATTGACGGAGGTAATAAAAAAAACTAACACAGTGCTTTCTTAAAATACTGACCTCAAAAAATATACTTTGGGGTTACATCCCCATTCCTGGTAGATATTGTTCTAGTTAAGATTGAAAGTAATGAAAAAGTAATATAAATTTTAAATGCCCCTATTCTAACAACATTGAAAAGGACACATGATATGATGTATTCGATGCTACTTCTTGTAACCCCCCTCTTGTTTTCTTTAATCCTACAATATGTTTGAGTAAAACAATTACACCTAAAATTTATTTTTTTTTTCAGTTAAAAATAAGGCACAATTAAAAAAGATATTAATTTTTATTTGAGATTAATGTGTTGATCACATCTCAGTTCTATCTACAATCTGAATTAGTTAATAATAAAATAATGAAAAAATGACATAATTGTCAGATTCCTTAAGTCTAAAAATTGTGTGAAACGGACACGTAACAGATTATATTCGAAACTACCCGATGACATCATCTGCTTTACCTTTTAAACCTTATCATGTTGGACTATAATAATAATTCCTAATATTTTGTCATTATCTCAGTAGC
>JAHKBH010000629.1:0-12500 GCA_019049505.1 Pachyrhynchus sulphureomaculatus
ATATATTTTAATGCGTTAGGACACAAAAAGAATAAGCAGTGAACGATAATAGTGACTTAAGTCGGAAAAAAGGTTTACCGTAAGCGCGTTTCTCTTGCAATACAAACAGGCTAAACCATTAAATATGAACAATATCATATTGCAAAGAATATAATAATATATAAAATGCAACTCTTCTCTCCCCCCTTTTTTTTTGGTCTGTCCTGTCTGCTGCCCGTTTAGTGCCGCTTATCACTTGAGAGCCACTTATCCGATTTATACCTGATTTTATAAATTTTCTAAACGATATGTTCTATTTAATTCGATATAAGCCTAGAGAATAGGAGATAAGGTGAATTAATAGAAGAATAAGTATAAATCATGGGAGATATGGGACGAAATAATGGAGGTAAGCAGAGATAAGTCCTAGATAATAAGAGTTTATGGTGAGATAATAGGGTAGTTATAGAGGAAGAAATAATGGGAGATAATGAGAAATATTGCGAGATAAGTCGAGATAAAGCATATATATCTGGTAAGCTATAGGTGAGATAATGTGAAATAAGGGCAAATAATGGGAGATAATGGAGCAATAATGGGAGGTGAGTAGAGATAGGCCTTGGAGAATGGAAATTATGTAAGAGATAATTGGCAGATAAGGAGAGATAACTGGGAGATCAGGTGAATTAATGGCAAATATTTTTTGTACGTTTAGGTAACATAAGGAATAGAAGCAGAGTGACGATAGTAGCGGAATCATGTCCACGCGAGCGGAGGCCGCGGGCACTGCTAGTTACTAAAATTTAAAGTAAATAAAAATAACGCTCAAGAGCTCTTAAAAACATAATACCTGTGAACTTTATCAAAATAACTTTAGCCAAACAAAAAATGAACATGCAACTCTACCAAAATCAATAAAGAAGGTCACAATAGCATAAGAATTAACATAAAGAATAATATAATATTATAAATACCTTGAAACCCTATCCTTCAGAAAGAGAAAATAAAACCGGTAATTAAAAGATCCACAGAAAACACGATACTAGAACTGGGGGGGGGACGGGGCATAGGTAATCCATTCCAAAGAGTCATGGACAACAAATAAATGCTACTGAAAGTCGAATCGATAAGTACATAATCCAAGAGATATTTGATAAAGATCAAATTGATACAAACAGGTCCTTTTTCGTCTAGAAACCCTTATAAATCAAGTAATCACTAAAAAGTTCACAAGATCAAGCTAAAAGAAAAAAACATACGGTATATTATTTGCATATTTCAAGAAATTTATACATTAACTGCAAGAAAATTAAATTTTGACCAACAGCTTACACGCTGTACAAAACTGCTAAATAATAAGACAGAATAAGGAGACAAATAATGTTAATTAAAAACTACCTACGAAGGAAAAACAAACCATCGACAGAATAAATGAAACCCTGGAGCACGCTTAGAAAGAAATTAATCCATCCACTATGTCAGGGGTGCTCAAACGGTCGATCGCGATCGACAAGTGACGCGCGAGTGCTTTTTGAGTCGATCTCGAGAAAAAAAATTCCGATATAGAACTAATCACAGATTTTGTTTTAGGTAACTAAAACAAAATGTAATAATAAACTACTAAAATTTATTCGATCCAACAATTAGGCCCAGAATAAACCCCTAAATCACTTTCTTTATCGCAATAACCCCCTGCTAGCGGCAAAAGTGCGACTTTATCAAAGAAACGCGCGGTACATGTCAATGAAAAGCCGCGTTTTTGATTTCCCTGCCGATTTTTCTAGAAACTTCGGCGGCGTGTTTGACGGAACATTCGAGACTTCACTCGTTTCGCGCCGATATAAATGTTGCGCCTGCACGAATAGGGAGTCAGTCTGAGTTGTAACTTGAAGGCGATACATCGATACAAAGTTTATTAATAAATAGTCCAAAATGAGTGCGGCGAAGAAAAGTAAAACTTATCATTTTTAATAACGATGGGAGGAAGAATTTGTTCTTGTGTATGGTAAAGGATAAGTGCATTTGTCTCATTTGCCGTGCGTCAGTTGCAATACCTAAGCGTGGGAACTTAAAAGAGGCATCATAAAACGGTTCATAAAAACTATGAAAAGGATTTTTCCGTCACAGAGTGAATTAAGAAAACGAAAAGTACGTGATTTGATAACTTGTTTGAAAAAAGAACAAACCATGTTCACAAGACCAGCCAAACAATCAAAAGCTGCAACGATCGCGTCATTTAAAATATCTCATATATGGCGAAACACAAGAAACCATTTGATGATGGATTGGTTGTGAAGGAAGCATTTATTGAAGCGGGTGAGACTTTATTTGGAGATTTTAAAAATAAAACAAAGATTATGTCTGCTATTAGAGAACTTCAGTTATCTTCGTCCGACTGTCACAAGGCGTGTTGAAGTCATGAGTCAGGACATGGCAGATAAACTAAAACATGATATCATGGAATGTACATACTTTTCTTTACAGTTCGACGAATCCACCGATATGAACAGACACTGCCCAGCTGTGTATTTTTATTCGAATGGTATTCAATGACATGTCGGCTAAGGATAGAGTTTTTGACAATGATTCCTCTGAAAGGAAAGACCCGTGGCGAAGATATATATGACGTTTTCTTCAAGGGGTGGGGGGTTCAATTTTGTAACAAACTACAAGCTACCAATATATAAAACTAGTGTGCATTACAACCGATGGAGCACCAGCAATGACTGGAAACGAAAACGGTTTTGTAGCATTGTGTCGAGCTAATGATGATTTCCCTTCATTTTTCTCCTTCCATTGCATTATACATCAACAAGTTTTGTGTTCAAAAGTTATAAACATGGAGGAGATTATGGGCATTGCAATAAAAATTGTGAATTCTATCCGTGCACGTAGCTTGCAACGACGGCTCTTTAAATTGCAGTTGGAAGATAGTGAGTCAGCTGAACACACTGATTTAGTTTCTTCACACGGACGGTCAGGTGGTTCAGTCGCGGAAAATTCCTAGAAAGGTTTCAAGAATTATTGCCCGAAATAACAGCTTTTCTGGACGAAAGAGGGGTGATGACACTCAGATGCTGAAAAACGGAAAATGGCTGACTGATTTGGCATTTTTGACAGACATCACAATGCATTTAAACACCATTAATTTGGAGCTTCAAGGTAAAGGAAAAAACTATTATTGAGATGACTAGCGCAATAAACGCATTCAAAAGTAAATTGCAACTTATGATAGATCAACTGAAAAGAAAGGATCTGAAAAATTTTCCGTCTTTGAAAGCAAGGATTCCTCAGTTCAATTATGATATTTATGAGGCAGAATTATCAAATATTTTGGGCCAATTCGAAATACGACTTTTTATGATTTCAGTAAATTGGCAAATATCGCATCATTTATGAGTTATCCTTTTTCGTGTAAAAACATTGAGGAATTAGCTACTGAAATAGCAAGTCAGTTTAACATGGACTCATGTTCTGTTGCAAATGAGTTAGTGCAGATTATATTAGATATACATCTCAAAGCCACAGCATCTGATACAAAATTCTGGTGTTTTATATCTGAAGATAAATATCCGAATCTAAGGCAAATCGCCCTTCAACTGACGGCAATGTTTGGGTCAACTTACTTGTGCGAGTCTGCATTTTTCTGAAATGAAGATAATTAAGTCAAAATATCGCAATCGACTAACTGACGAACATATGTCATCATGCTTGCGATTAGCACTCGGTAATTACGTACCATCTTATGAAAAGTATGCTGAGGACATGCAGTGCCACGCTTCAACATCAAAAGTCACTCTTTAGTTAAGTTTAGACACTAAACTCGTTTGTTTTGTAAGAACCAATAAACTCGCAATTTTGAATAAGTATGAGTTTTTTCATTGACATTTTAGAGCAGACCCTACACTTACCTTGACTAAAAAAATGCATATTGTGCGGAAAACTAATATCTATGCCACGATACACCCTACCTAGACGACAATCCTGCATCACACTTACTTGCAGCCTCTCAGAGTCGATCGATCGTAGTCTAACAATATTGAGGTAGATCGCCAGCAGTTCAAGTTTGAGCACCCTTGCTCTATGTCGATGGTTATTCTTATCGCTATTATGGTAGGACTATTTTTTTTCCTACCTAGGTATATAAACTAGTAAAATTGAAATTATAATCTTTTATTGCAAATAACACTGACAACACTTAATTAGTGTTTCAGATTATGTTGGGATTTTGCAATCTTTGGTACAATGACATTACAGTACTGCTAGTGCTAATTTCAAATGAAATTTTATTTATCACAGATTCGCATTAACTTGGAAATATTAAAGAAAGTGATAGAAACCTTCTAGACACATCTTTAAGTTGGAAACTTGTGTTGACCCATCAAATACTGATAACCGGTTTTGCTTAACCATAAAATGAATCTAAAAAGTCCCCTAAGTTGATAAAAAATGAATACCAACCTAACCTTGCAATTCCTTTGTATCAATACTGCGCATGCTTGAGATAAGGGCAAAGAACTATGAAAAATAAGCGTTGCAAAAACTCTCTAAAATGATACGATAAAGGAAATACTAAAAATACATAAAATAAAAATTCCCTTTACCACCCCTAAGCACCACGAGTCTAATGAAGTCATAGAACGTAGGGATGGGCGATTCTTTAAAAAAAGATCGATTTTTGAAATCGATTCGAATCAAAGCTTGAAGAATCGATTCACAAAAAAATCTAGACCCAAAAGATCGGTTTCTCAAAAATCGATCTTTTTGGACCTTCTTTACGGAAACATGGAAAATCCTAAAATCTATCTTCTATCGTTTTTATTTTTAACTGTATTTACTCACTACTATTAGTTTTAACAAAAATTAACTATTAATAAGTATGAAAAAAGTTATTTTCAATTAAACATCGTTTTTATTATATTTTTAGTTTTCCGTACGGAACACTTACGAGTATAAGATCACTTCGGTGTCTGTCTGTCACACCCGATTTTCTTCGAAAACTATTTGACATAGAAAGTTGAAATTTGGTAATAATATAGGAATTGATGGCCTCATCAAAGCCATGTAGTTTTAAGAGTTAAATTTTGACTTAAGGGGTTAGTTTTGGGGGGGTGAAATCGGAAGTGAAAAAAAAAATTTTTTACTAGATCATCGAGTGTGGTGTCAAATGAAAGCTTGTGAAAACACGAGTAAAAATATATATATAATGTAATACTTGCGCACACTTTTCTTCGTATTACTTTTAAAAAATCGCGAAAAATCGCTGTCCCCTACCTTATCTCGAAAAGTACTGATCAAAAAATTTTGAAAAAATTCTGGAATATTCTCCACGGGGTATAGATTGAACGAAAATTATCACGAGTGCATTACCTTAATAATTTATTTGGTATATAAAAAAAAACAAAATTTCAAGGTTACCAGTTTTCAGTAAAGATTGGAAACAAACTTTGTTGAAAACTCATTTAGGGTGTGTTTTGTGAAGTCACTGATCATTTTATACCACCCTAACAAAAATTTTTATTTTAAAAACAATCAACGTACGGAACACTAATTGTGCAAGTTCAACTTGCACTTGACCGGTTTTTTTTTTATTCAGTGAGGTTTCAAAAGAGCAGGTTTGCATAAAACGTTTATATTTTGGTGGTTTATATTATTTATTATATGAAGAGCTATAAAGGCTAGTAGTACACTCTCTCGGCATAATTTTAAACCAGAACTGCACAGTTTCATCATTGCGTGTGTGGGTCCTAACCTGTGCAGGTAAACCTGTTGAGGTATACCTGCACAGGTTGCCTGTGCAGGAGCGTGTATAACAGCCTTTATTAGAAAAGCTGTAGAGATTTCTTGAACTGTACAGGCGACCGGAGTAAATATGGAAAAACATATTTCTAGCTGTGTCAGAGTTGCGCAGAAGGATGCGCGATGGTATTTGTTCTTTTTAGTGTTCCGTACGGAACACTTATAAGATCACTTCGGTGTCTGTCTGTCTGTCTGTCTGCCTGCCTGTCTGTCTGTCTGTCTGTCTGTCTGTCACACACCCGATTTTCTCCGAAACTATTTGACATAGAAAGGTGAAATTTGGTAATAATATAGAAATTGATGGCCTCATCAGAGCCATGTAGTTTTGAAAGTTAAATTTTGACTTAAGGGGTTAGTTTTGGGGGGTGAAATCCGAAGTGAAAAAAACTAACCCCTTAAGTCAAAATTTAACTTTCAAATCTACGTGGCTCTGATGAGGCCATCAATTCCTATATTATTACCGAATTTCAACTTTCTATGACAAATAGTTTCGGAGAAAATCGGGTGTGACAGACGGACAGACACCGAAGTGATCTTATAAGTGTTCCGTACGGAACACTAAAAAAGATATCGAAAAACTAATAGTACCACGTGCGAGAGCGGGAAATTTTACAGAAAAGCAGTATATAGATTTCTTTTCGAGATCTTTTTAGTGTTCCGTACGGAACACTTATAAGATGACTTCGGTGTCTATCCGTCTGTCTGTCTGTCACACCCGATTTTCTCCGAAACTATTTGTCATAGAAAGTTGAAATTTGGTAATAATATAGGAATTGATGGCCTCATCAGAGCCATGTAGTTTTGAGAATTAAATTTTGACTTAAGGGGTTAGTTTTGGGGGGTGAAGTCGGAAGTGAAAAAAAAAAATTTTTTTACTAGGTCATCGAGTGTGGTGTCAAATGAAAGCTTGTGAAAACACGAGTAAAATATATATATATAATATTATACTTGCGCGCACTTTTCTTTGTATTATTTTTAAAAATTCGTGAAAAATCGCTGTCCCGGGCCTTATCTCGAAAAGTACTTATCAAAAAATTTCGAAAAAATTCTGGAATATTCTCCACGGGGTGTAGATTGAACGAAAATTATCACGAGTGCATTACCTTTAATAATTTATATGGTATATAAAAAAAAACAAAAATTTCAAGGTCATCAGATTTCAGTAAAAGATTGGAAACAAACTTTGTTGAAAACTCATTTGGGGTGTATTTTGTGAAGTCACTGATCATTTTATACCTCTGTAGCAAAATTTTTTTTTATTTTAAAAGCAATCAACGTACGGAACACTAATTGCGCAAGTTTAACTTGCACTTGACCGGTTTTTTTTTTATTTAGTGAACTTTTAAAAGAGCAGGTTTGCATAAAACGTTTATATTTTTGTTTTGTGGTTTGTGTCTGCTACTTTTGGTTTTATTTAAATTAAAAAGAATTATTAATTTAAAAGTTTAAAGAAATGTCTAAACGAGCTTCAAAACAAGTAATTGAAGAATTTATCGAAATTTAAGTCCGAACTATGTTTATGGAAAATCAAAAGTAAAGAGAATCATAATAAAGCACAGAGGGAAGCAGCCTATGCCAAACTAGTAAAAAAACTTCAAGAAAGTGAACTACATTCAGTTAAAGATGATGTTGTAAAAAAAAAAAATATAATATGAAATGTAACGTAAGAAAAGAAAAAAAGAAGTATGAAATTTCTATGAAATTTGGTGCATCTGCTGATGACATAAATAAGCCAAAATTATGGTACTTCCATCTTTTTGATTTTCTGGGAGATCAAGATACCTCCAGGCCATCCTCTTCTAACTTGGACATGGATGAAGAAGAAGATTTACAGGTAATAATATAAATGCTTCCTAAAGAACTAGGTATATATTTTTCATTTTAATACAAATAAGAAAAATAATAATTCTAAAATAAAAATAAAAAAAAATAATAATAAAATAATTTATTATTTTAATCTGTTTCGCTGTTGTAAATAAATTTGTCCTGCCATGGTACTTTTGCCCTCATTTACGGAGTATTCCATGAAGTTTTCTCGAACATTTTTTTATTATTTGATGCCGAAATGGGAAAACTAAGTACGGAATATAATTATCAGTCACCTTCAAATCAAACGGTTTTTTCACCACATTCAAGCCACAGTTCATATTCACCCGTTTCATATTTACATTCGCATAGTCCCGGTAATCATCACGTTACGTCACCCCCAAACTACCCAATGTTCGCCCGCTTCATATTAACAATCGCATATTCCTTCTATTCATGTCGTAATACCACCAAAAACCATGAAGTAACGCCAGAAAATGATCGTACTTACACTGAAGATGAATCAGCTGCTACATTACTAACTTCTCTACTTGATCACCAAATCGTTTTTTTACATTTATAAGTATTGTTTTAAATGTGAAAGTAAACGAGTAAATTGTCTTGAAAAAGTTATTTTTTATTATAAATGCTTACCTTTAAATATTCCTTTCGTAAAACTTTGTATAAAGCATTATAGGTTTCAGGTATAATTTGCCGAGAGCTTGAGGAGATATTATTGCGCTAAATTTTAAGACTTCGAACGATCTTCCTGTTGCAAGATACCTTACTGTTGCACTCAGTCCTTCGTGTGGCGAAATAGATCTCCTCATAACCGTATCCTGTCTTTCAATAAGTGGTGTTACCATTGAAAGAAGTTTCAAGTAGGTCGGTTCATCCATTCGCAAATAATTGCAATAATCTTTTGGTTCAAATCTTAGTTCATTTAATAAGTTTATGTAAGTAAAGGTATGCCTCTTCAACAGCCAGTGTTTGCTCCACGTCTAACACTTTTTTCGCTTTAACTTCATTTTATTTATTATATGAAGAGCTATAAAGGCTAGTAGTACACTCTCCCGCGTCTCTGGCATAATTTTAAACGAGAACTGCACAGTTTTACCATTGCGTGTGTGGGTCCTAACCTGTACAAGTAAACCTGTTGAGGTATATCTACAGTCCTTGGCCAAATTATTAGACGCACTGTATTTTTTTTAGTAATTTTATGTTTCTTAAGAGTTTTTTATGCAATAATGGTATATTTAAACTACAATATTATTGATTTTTATTTAAAAGAATTGTTGTAGACTACATATTTGTATTTATTTTTAACATATGGCAACACTGTGTTGACAAAGTGATACATGAACGTAAACAACTACAAACCTGTATCAGTCGCGATCGAATCGAGTCAGGTACGGACGTGTTTCTGTGGCTTTATGGACTGTGATTGTTTGTTTAACAGTTTTATACTACTCAGTTATTAGTTTATTTTGTATGCAGTGTTTAATTGGACTATTTTCATTATGGGTAGAAAAGGCGATCTTTCACCACGTAAAAAAGCTGAAGTGAAGGCCCTTGTGATTGCGAAAACATTTACAAACCGAGAAATATCACGAAGATTGGAGGTTTCTGAAGCTAGTGTACGACGCATAAAAAAGAAAATTGAGTCAGGGAAGGAATTAAGCCCGAAAAGAAAGAAAAGATGCGGTAGAAAACCAATTTTCACTCCACGGTCAGAGAGATGTTTGAAGAAAATTTGTGTAGAAAACAGATTTGCTACCACAAAGGTAATAAAATCGCAACTCCAGGATGCTAGCGTAAATGCTTCTGAGCGCACTGTTCGAAGAAAATTGAAAGAATTAGATTTTAAGGCCTGTCGCCCCGCCAGAAAGCCCAAGTTAACAGCTGCAATGAAAGCAAAGCGCCTGAAGTGGGCCAAACAATGGCAAGACAAAGATGTGGACTTCTGGAGATCGGTAAGATACAGCAATTTAATCAATAATTGATACATTATTATCATTTTCAGTTAAATAAAGCAAATAGACATGGAAGTTTATATATTTTTCCTATTTTTGACAGGTCAGTGACGAAAGCACATTCGAAATTTTGCAGAATAAAGCTCAGTATGTGCGTCGTCGTCATGGAGAAAAGTTTCATCCTGATTGTGTCGTCCCGACGGTTAAACATCCCACCAAAGTGATGATTTGGTCAGTCATCAGCGGCAAGGGCACTGGACGTCTGTACGTCGTCAAAGGAATAATGAGGCAAGATCAGTACAAAGAAGTATTACAAAATCGGTTGATTCTGCAGCTCAGAGACTGGTTTCCAAATGGGGAACCATTCACTTTCATGCAAGATGGAGCTACCTGCCACACTGCTCGGTCTGTTAAAGCTTTTTTGGCAGAAAAAAAATATCCCTCTGTTGGATTGGCCGGGTAATAGCCCTGATATGAACCCCATTGAAAATGTGTGGGAGCTGATGAAAAGAGAAGTGGCTAAAGATGTGATTACCAACAAAACCCAGCTCCTAGAAAAGATTATTCATGTGTGGAATCATCATCCTCAAATGCATTGATAGCATGCCGCGCAGAATTAAAGCTTTGATAGCGGCTAAAGGTGGCTCAACTAAATATTGACTTTTACTAACATTAATTTCACTTTTCTTTAAAACTTAATAAACTTATGCTTTTCTAAATTAATGCTGTTTTATTTATGTCAAATAAATAGGTAATTGATTGGATAATATAAAAATAAAAAACAAATCAATTTAAAATAATAAAACGGTACAATATCACTCGGTAATTAATATTTTACATGAAATCTTGCAGTGCGTCTAATAATTTGGCCAGGGACTGTGCAGGTATACCGGAGCGTGTATAGCGGCCTTAAGAAAAGTTACTACTTTATCCGTTGTAATTTTTGTTAATTAGATGTGAAACAGAAATCGAATCGAATTTCAATTTTAGAGTGTCTGAGATCGATTCACAGGATCGATGCACTGCTCAAGATCGATTCAAAAATCGATTTTTTTTACCCTAAAAAATCGATTCTTCGATCTCAGATCGCCATCCCTAGTTAGAACGTTGTAGGATGCGCCACTGGCGCACGGTGTGAATTGCCGTAAGAGTAGGTTAGGATCAAAATTACCCCTGTTGTCTTTGGTCATCCTCATTTGTCACTGTTTTTAAACTGTGTTTGTAAAGGTTTTTTTATTTATACTTTCCTGTGGTCATATTAAAAACAATAAACCGAAGCATAAAAGAGGTCGTCGAATCTTATCTTCTTTGTGAGTGTATGTATATAACACATTTCAGCTTTTTAACATGGGCATAAGAAGTTTAACAACATACTTAGAATACAGATCAAGACAATATTTCGAACCGTATCAACTTCATGACTGTAACCTCGTAATAGATGGTTCTAGTCTTACTTTCCACTTGTATAACTGGGAGTATTCCTTTTTCAAAACTGGATATTCCTTTGATTGTTACGGAGGGGACTATGATAAGTATGCAGAAATAGTAAAAGGTTTTTTTGACATGTTAAACATGTGCAATGTGAACCCTCTAATTGTTTTTGGGGGCCGTAATGGAATTGATAGGGTATCAATTATTAAGAAACGTATAGAAGATAAAGTAAAAGCAGCAAGTGAAATAACACCTGATGATGTAAGGAATGAAATAAGAAATAGGCAACAAAGGAGGAGAGGAGGCTTCAATCAAAGCTTAACTGTAGGTGCAGTAGCATTGAAGTATGTTTTTAGGGATATTGTAAATGAATTAAAGTTAAGAGTTTATGTTTGTGATGAGGAACCCAATAGAGAAATTGCATGCCTTGCGAAAGAATTAAAATGCCCAGTATTAAGTGCAAATTCTGATTTTTTTGTATTGGGTTCAATGTTTTATTCCATTTTCTTCATTATCTTCTCAGATTGAAGCAAATAGAGGTAACTGGAGAACAAAACAGAGAAGTTTCTATCAGTTTATTCCATGTCAACTATATACAATAGAAAAACTTCTATATGTTTTAAATAAAAGACCAGATAATAATTTTATACCTATCTTATACCAGTTTTTACTTGGAAGTGATTATATAAAACAAGAACTTTTCGAGCCTTTCTTTCAATCAACAGGAATTAAGGGTTCAAGGCAACAAAAAATTGATGGTATTTTTAATTGGATTAAGAAGCAGAATACCTTGGAAGGATCATTAAAACAAATTTTAGATAGTTTTAATAATACAGAAGAAAAAAATTCTGCTTCTCAACAAATAAATCATACTATTATGGGCTATTCTCCCATATCAGTTGTTACTTTACTGAAACATTTTGATATTGGTTTGAACACCAACCCTAATAGAACTTTTCAAAATACTAGACTGAATCTAGACAAAGTACATGGGCTAGATTCAGGAAAAAAAGATATTGGAAAAAAGGAACAAATTGGTAAGATATAGTTTTTATATTTTTTAACAATTTTGTTTTCTTAAGAGGTTTTTATATCCAAAAACCTTTTAACAGGCTATATGTAGGTCCTATCAGCTCTAAAAATAAATTGATTTATCAGTATATAAGATAAAATTATTGTCTCTTTTGTAGCAAAGTTTTCAGTGGATATATTTTATTTTGTATAGGTTTTTTTTTGAGAAATTAACAAAACAAATTATATATATATATATATATATATATATATATATATATATATATATATAATATATATATATATATATATATATATATATATATATATATATATATATATATTATATATATATATATATATATATACAGTCGACACTCTATATAGTGAAAGACCAAAATGTTGACTGAAATTTCACTATATAGAGTTTCACTATAAACAGTGTCGACTGTATATATATATATATATATATATATATATATATAAATATATATATATATA
>JAHKBH010000629.1:20000-22088 GCA_019049505.1 Pachyrhynchus sulphureomaculatus
GAAAGGAGAAGTGGCTAAAGATGTGATTACCAACAAAACCCAGCTCCTAGAAAAGATTATTCATGTGTGGAATCATCATCCTCAAATGCAGGAGACAGTACAATCTTGCATTGATAGCATGCCGCGCAGAATTAAAGCTTTGATAGCGGCTAAAGGTGGCTCAACTAAATATTGACTTTTACTAACATTAATTTCACTTTTCTTTAAAACTTAATAAACTTATGCTTTTCTAAATTAATGCTGTTTTATTTATGTCAAATAAATAGGTAATTGATTGGATAATATAAAAATAAAAAACAAATCAATTTAAAATAATAAAACGGTACAATATCACTCGGTAATTAATATTTTACATGAAATCTTGCAGTGCGTCTAATAATTTGGCCAGGGACTGTATATATATATATATATATATATATATATATATATATATATATATATATATATATATATATATATATATATATATTTATATATACTATATATATACTATATATATACTATATATATATACTATATAATATATATATATATAATATATATATATATATATATATATATATATATATATATATATATATATATATATATATATATATATGTATTTATATATATATATATATATATATATATATATATATTTATATATACTATATATACTATATATATATATATATATATATATATATATATATATATATATATATATATATATATATATATATATATTTATATATATATATATATTTATATATATATATATATATATATATATATATATATATATATATATATATATATATATATATATATATATATATATATATATATATATATATATATATATATATATATATAATACAACATCTTTTTGTCTGTCTGTCCGTTAGTGTGCTTATTACTGAAGAACCGCTTATCTAATATACGTGCTTTTTTGTTTAAAGCATACATATGTTCTCTGGCCAGGTGATACGCTATATTTTATGACGTTAGGTAACATAAGGAATCAGCAGTGCCAATAATAGTGACCCAAGTCGGAAAAAAGTTTGCCGCTAGCGCGTTCTCTTGCAATACGCTGCCTAAACTATTAAATATGGAACAGTATGTAGTAAAGAATATAATATATAAAATGCAATACCTCTCTGTCTGTCCGTTAGTGCGCTTATCACTCGAGAACCACTTATCCGATTTATGCTCCCCGAGTCACCCATTTCAAGGTATGCAGTGAATTTCATAACAGCCTGTATGTATATATTGTTATTTTTTAGGATCAGACCTTTTTGAATCCAGATTACGAGAAAGCCGATATCCTTCCTTTTTTATGGATGTATTAATGGAAAATAGATATTTACTTTTAAACAATATAGAAGATAATACAAAACTGATGCCAATTCAATAGGATACAATATAATGTCAGCAATTCACAATATCTTGGTGCAAAATGATGAAAAACAATTGACAGTGATTAGAAGACGTGGATATATAGAAATAGAAGAATATACTTTACCTCCATTTGAAGATCAGTTACCATCTCTTGAAGAAATAGATTATTTACTTCCAGAAAGACAAAAAGACATTCTTTTAAAAGTCTTAGAAATTGAACAAAATTTTTGTGACATTTTTGATGGTCTTTCAAATGAATGGCAGTTATTTTTACTTTCTTTAAAATATTGTTCATCTAAATCACACTTTAATGCTTCCTTTATATACTCTTTAATTCTTTGTTTTATTATTTTAAATTATGTTGACTCAAATTTAAAAGGTTTTTATAGAACCGTGAAAGATTTCCAGCAGATTGAAAGAGTCAATCAAAATGAAGATGGAACATCCAGTGGAACAGATGAATTTTCAAAAATATCTGAAAGAGATTCGTACTATTTTATGCAGAAATGTATAAAATATTTTGAATTGAATAGAGAAGATAATGCAGACACTTACGACAGAACAATCATGCATTCTATTGCACAATTTCAGTGTGTGTTTATGCAGTTACAATGTTTAAATAATTTGCTACAATTTTCTTTTGAAAATTGTTCAATTTATAAGGTTTTTGATGGTACATTTGTTTATAATATGACTAAAAATTTA
>JAHKBH010000634.1:0-19968 GCA_019049505.1 Pachyrhynchus sulphureomaculatus
CCACTTTAATGCTGAATTGCAGTATTCTGAAATGTACCTTTGCTCTTCTATTAGCACTCTTGCTAAAATTCGTTTTAAACAGACGCCTTCTTAGTTTTTTAAATTTTACCGTCACTTTTGGGGAGGTTTTTTTGGTTCGTTAATCTATTTGCTGGACCTCAAATTAGGTAGGGTAGGCACATAAAATACTTTAAGTAGGAAAGGAACCTATAACGTTTGAGTGATATTATTTTAGAGAGAAAGAGTAAAAAAAGGGTGAGAGTTTAGAGGGGTTGGGGAAAATATAACATGTTATACGTGGACGTTTTCAGAGTTTTTGGAGTTGAATATGAAAATTATGATATTTTTTATAATATCCAATTTAAATAAAAGATTTTATATCTACTTAACTTTTTTTACTAACATCTTCCTTAAGTACCAATCCTTGAAATATTGAGTTATTTTTTAGTGTGAAAAAAAAAAATAATGCTTATTAGTGTTCCGTACGGAGCACTTATAAGATCACTTTTGAGTTTATCTGTCTGTTCGTCATACCCATGACGACTACTTGACATAGAAAATTGACATTTGGAACTAATATAGGAATTGTTAGCGTCATCAGAGCTGTGTAGTTTTGAAAGTTAAATTTTGACTTAAGGAGTTAGTTCAGGTTTGGGGGGTGAAATCGGAAGTGAAAAAAAAATTATCAAGTCATCGAGTAGGGTGTCAAAAAAAGCTTGTAAAATATATAAAATGTAATACTTGTTCACACTTGTCTTAGTATTATTTTTAAATAATTGCGAAAAATCGCTGTCCCCTCTTCTTTATCTTGAAAAGTATATATATATATATATATATATATATATATATATATATATAATATATATATATATATATATATATATATATATATATATATATATATATATATATATATATATATATATATATATTATTTACAGCTACTGTGGCTGTTTACCGAATTCCATTTTCCAAGCCTTACTATCTCTAAAGGCTTCTTCTTCCAAATCTGGTTTTTGCATAGCTTTTGCTATTTCCGTGTTATACTTTTTTCTTGGTCTTCCTCTTTTTTTTGTCGTTGCCGAGGTCTCTATTTCCATATTCTCTGTGGTAGTTACTCTTCATTCATTCGCCTCATATGTCCATACCATAGGAGCTGTTTTCTTTCCACTCGATCTACTAGCGACTCTTGAACTTTCATCTTCTCTCTTGTGATTTCGTTTGGAATCTTGCCCATAATAGTTTTCTTGCAAGATCTTCTTTAAAACATCATTTCTGTGGCGTTCAACTTCCCCTTTTCTCTTGTGGTAAAGTCCACACTACTGCTACATACGTGGAAGTACTTTCAACAAACGAACTAAAAATACGCTTTTTTGTAGCTATTTTTAGTTTCGTCATTCCATATTACCGGGTGTAGCTGTTTAATAACTCGTCTTCCTCGTATGGTTTTTTCTTGTACGTCTCTGATGTTTCGCCCATCAGATGTTAATATAACTTCCAAATATTTGTATTCATTTACATGTTGAACGGTTCCTTTTTCGGTCTTCAAGCCCCGTCCTTCTGCTCCTGTCACCACATATTTCGTTTTTTCCATGTTTATTTCTGAACCCCATCTATCGAACTCCTACCAATTTTCGAAACATAGTTTACATCGTCTTCATCTTCAGCAAGAATTACTTTATCATCAGCAAAAAGTAAACTGTATACCGTTCCATCATCGATATCAATTCCCATGTTGGTACATTTTCTCTTTCACCTGTTTAGGGCTTTGTCAATATAATCTTCAATAAGGTTGGAGAGATACAACAGCCTTGACGTAAGCCTTTGTTCACCATAAACTCCTCCGACAAACTATTGCCTATTTTAACTTTGCTCTTTGTGTTATTGTACAATTGTAGCATTTATAATGTCGTCGTGACACCTTTATCTTTCATTGCCTCCCAAATTTGACTTACTGGCATGCTGTCATAGGCCTTTTTAAATCAATAAATATCAAATGGAGTTATCTATTATGGGCAATGGTTTTTTCTGCAAGTTGTTTCAAACAGAGCACATTATCTATATAGGATCTACCCGGTCTAAAGCCACTTTGTTCTTCCTTCCTTTCTCTAAAAGTACTGGTCAAAAAATTTTGAAAAAATTCTAAAAAAATCTCTACAAGGTGTAGACTGAAAAAAAATTATCAATTTAATAACACAGGCCAACGAAAAAAATATTTGTAAAAAACTTCGTTTTTTTTGTATCACCCTCAGTTCTCTCACAATATGACATCGAATAAATTTCAAAATAGGGAAAATTTGATACATAAAAAATGAAAACTTAAACCGTACTTTTATTTGATTAGGCTACAATTTTTTACTCACGATAACATATTTCACTTCAATGCGAATATTTTAGGTGGTTATTTTTTTGGATTTCCTTTCCCTTTTCTCTGTGAAGTTTCTTGTATAGCTTTTTCTCCGATGTGAGCATTTTGTTGTTCTCTATGAAGTGACCAACAGTAATCACCCATCATGTTGATATTCCACCGACCCTGGTACCGTTTTTCCATCTTCTTTATGTCCTGATGGAACCGTTCCCCCTGCTCTTCACTCACATCGCCTAAGTTTGTAGAAAAAAAGTCAAGATGGTTGTGCAAGAAGTTGACTTTAAGGCCCATCAGAGAACCCAGATTTTTGAACTTGTCATCATATTAGCTACGATAAGTTCATAGTTAGGGTCTTTCACATTGCCAAAAACTTCTTTAAATGATATCCAAGCCTCCTTTTCCTTTGTAATCATTTTTGCTTCAAAGTTGGAATCGAACATCATTTTACGAATATCAGGACCAACGAAAACCCCTTCTTTCAGTTTGGCTTCTGATAAATGAGGAAATCTTTTACACAAATATTTAAAACATTCACCATCTTTAGGGAAGGCTTTCACAAATTGTCTCATTAAGCCTAACTTGATGTGTAGTGGTGGTAGAAGAAACTTTTTTGGGTTTACTAAAGTTTTATGCAAAATGTTCTTCTCGCCAGGTGTTAAAGTTTTTCTTACGGGCCATTGTTTTTTGGACCAATGTTGATCCCTTGCTTTGCTGTCTCACTCACGTATAAAACATGGAAACTTTGTAAATCCTGTTTGCCGACCAAGAATCATGAGACGAATTTTAAATCTCCATATGGCATCCTATCGTGAGTTGGATAGTTAATTTTCTGTAAAATCATGTTAAGATTTTCGTACTTTTCCTTCATATGGACTGAATGAGCAACAGGCAGTGAAGCATAAGTATTTCCGTTCTGTAACAGAACACCTTTTAAACTAGTTTTTGATGAGTCTATAAAAAGACCTCCAATCTTTCTTCTTGTACTTAATGCAAAATTCGTTCATTAGGCTACCAATATCATAGCAGTAAACCAAATCCTCTTTCTGCTTGAAAAACTGAGCAAACTGTTGATCTCTTGTTCTATAATGGTAAATAGATGTTCCAGATTCCAATAAATGTTTTTCTTTCAGCCTAGAACCAAGCAATTCTGCTTTTTCCTTAGTCAAACCCAAATCTCTCACTAAATCATTTAACTCAGCTTGTGTAAACAACTGTAGTTTTAAATTTTCTAGAGAACATTGAAACTCATTATTATCCGGTCGACTTTTATGAAATTCGGGACTGGACTGTAAAACGTCATCAATAGACTGAGGTGACTCAGGGACAGGAAGTCCCGGTCCATGTCCTACCGGCCGATTAGCTGAAGTAAAGTTATGATAGACAATTACTTTCTTATTTTTGGAGTTATATCCAGAAACATCAACGCTGCAAAAATAACAATCATTTGAATGATTTTCTTGCTCTCTCTATACCATGGGTAATGCAAATCTAAAAGCTTTCTTTTCTTTCTTATACCATTTCCTAAGATCCTCGACACAAACATAACATACTTTGTGAGGAGCCCAACATTTTTCTCGATTATCGATTTCTACACCAAAATATGCAAAGTATACCTTTTTTACAACGTCAGTAATGTTTCTTTGATATTTTTTAACCACAAACTCACCACATATATTACAAAAAGTGTTGAGAGAGTTTTTACAACCACCATTAGCCATACTTTGAGTGTGAATTAAAGCACATGGGTTAAACACTGCAATTCGAGGTTGTATTAAATGGAAGAAAACAAACAGCTGTGATATTTATCGGAACTGCCAACCTAATAACATTTGATTTTACTGCCAACCTTATAAAACTCTGATTTTATGTCCAACCAAATCAACTTTTCACATTTTGAATAATAAAATGTGAAAAATTGGTGGGTGATACGACTTTTTTATTATTATTTTCGGACTCGGCACACCAAAAAACATAGGAATCAGGTAAAATTACTAAAAAAGTTTTTTCATCGTTGGCTTGTGTAATTTATCTCGTATATATAAAAAAATAAAAATATTAAGGTCATCAGTTTTCAGATTGAGAAAATAGTTTGTGGATGGGGTGTGTATTTTGTGAAGTCATTGATCATTTTATACCTCCGTAACAAAAATTTTTATTTTAAAAGCAATCAACGTACGGAACACTAATTGCGCAAGTCCGACTTGTACTTGACCGGTTATTTAATTTAGAAACTCAAATCGACCCAAGCTAAACCAGATTTAGCTAATATGAATATTAAAGGTGTTTACTGAATAGAAACAAGTTCAGTTTCATTATATTCAGATTTTATTCAGTAATTGACAATTCCTGCGACTATTAGAAGCGTTAATATTTATAATAGTAGATACACATTAAAGAAAGCAGATAAATGTTGAAAAGGCGCTGTTAAATCGTAATAAAGCAATAAGGTCATCAGTTGAAAACTCATTTGGGGTGTGTTTTGTGAAGTCACTGATCATTTTATTCTTCCGTAACAAAAAATTTTACCTCAAAAGCAATCAACGTACAGAACACTAATTGCGCAAGTCCGACTTGAACTTGGCCGGTTTTTTGGAAAGGAAGTGTTAGGTAAATCGCTTCACTAATTTTTCAAAAATATATTAAGATTTGATTGTTTTGGTACAAACTTTGTAAAAGGAATAGCAAATTTTAATGATTTGTTGCAAAATCCCTACATATGTCGAAATTATTTTTATATCTATTACTAGCAGTGCCCGCGGTTCCGCTCGCGTGGACTTGATTCACTACTATCGTCATTGCTTATTCCTTATGTTACCTAACGTAATAAAATATCTGCTATTATTTCCCTTATCTCCCGTTATTTCTCCTTATCTCCCGTTATCTCTACATAATTTCCATTATCAGGCTTATCTCTGCTCATCTCCCATTATTTCTCCTTATCTCCAATTATTTCCCCTTATTTCACATTATCTCACTTTATCTCCCATTATCTAGGCTTATCTCGACTTATCTCGCAATATTTCTCCTTATCTCCCATTATTTCTCCTTATCTCCCATTATCTCACCATAACTCCCATTATCTAGACTTATCTCTGCTTCTCTCCCATTATTTCTCCATATCCCATTATTTATACTTCTCCCATTATCTCACCTTATCTCCCATTATCTAGGCTTATAGCGAATTAAATAGAACATATGTACAAATTTATAAAAACACGTGAATCGGAAAGTGGTTCTCAAGTGACAAGCGCACTAACGGGCAGACAGAGAGACGTTACATTTTATATATTATATTCTTTCCAACATGATATTGTTCCATATTTAATGGTTTAGGCAGTGTATTGCAAGAGAACGCGCTACCGGTAACCTTTTTTCCGACTTGATTCACTATTATCGTCACTGCTTATTCTTAATGTTACCTAATGCAATAAAATATATCCTATAACCTGACCAGAAAACATATGTATGTTTTAAAAAAAAGCACGTAACGCACTAACTGACAGACAGACAGATAGAGAGACGTTGCAGTTTATATATATATATATATATATATATATATATATATATATATATATATATATATATATATATATATATATAGATATATATAGATATATATATATATATATATATATATATATATATATATATATATATATATATATATATATATATATATATATATATATATGTAGTTTTCCAACAAATTTTCTTACATTTTGAATATTCCTTGACTCTCGTAACGTGCTATACCATTTCTATGACAATAATTCCCAAATAATTTACTTTGTACAAACTGAGCCTGCTTTATGTTACAAATTTCATATTGGTACAATAGAAATGCAAGTGAGTACTGGCTCCAGCTTTTGTCATTATCCCCCAAACTTTGCTTTTTAGAACTTTATCATAGGTTTTTTTTAGATCGATGAATATTATATTGTACATTAACATCAATTGTCTTTCGCAATGTTATTATAATAAGAATAATTATCAAGACAAGAGTGTCCTAACATCAGATTTTGATCCTAACCATTCCGGTCACCGATGTCATTATTTAGACGTTTTGCAATCTTCTCCCAAATAACGTGCTAACTTAATCCGGGGTAATTATTAAAGTCCTTTCTATCACCATTTTTTTGTATGAAGGGTATAGAAGGTACTGCCGAAATAATTAATTATATATATTAATATTTAAACAATTTGTAGTTTTCTTAATCAGCTGATGTCCACCATATTTAATTTCGAATTATTTTTTATGCTTTATTTTTTCTTCATTATTTTTTTAAGGAAAATCCAACAATTACCTTAACTGAGCTGTTACATCTGCTTTTCATGGCAATAAAAATGTACCGTGTATTCAATTTGAGTACTGTAATTTCATGTAGTTAGGAATAACCGTGAGAAAACGTTATGTGTTTCGGGAAATAGATTATTCCCTACAATGATTGTACCGCACGGTGAATTTCCCGACAGTTTTGACTTGCCCTTGAAATTACTTTTTACCGCAACAATGTTGATATTTTACAAAAAAGTAAAATCACATTTACTATGTAAATACCTAATTGTATATAATAGTATTAATAATTACAGTCACGAGTCTATTTTATGGCATATTAGATAATTAAAATTATAACAGCCGAAGTAAGCGCTCCGTGTGGTACAAAATTATGTTTTATTATTTCCGTCCCCTAGTTATAATTGCATTTAATGAATTTTAAGAAATTTTACGACTCTTATGACTAATGTCGCATTCAATCATTTAATTTGATATTTTATTAAATAATCAATAACATTGGCTAATTTAAATATCATCTATAATATATATATAAAATGCAACGTCTCTCTGTCTGTCTGTCTGTCTGTCTGTTTGTCTGTCCGTTAGTGCGCTTATCACTGGAGAACCACTTATCCGATTTAAATACTTTTTTTTTAAACATACATATGTTCTCTGGCCAGGTTATAGGCTATATTTTATTATAATAGGTAGCATAAGGATTGAGCAGTGACGATAATAGTAAATGGAGTCGGAAAAAAGTTTGCCGCTAGCACGTTCCATTGCAATACACAGCCTAAACCATTAAATATGGAACAATATTATGTAGCAGAGAATATCTATAATCTATAATACATATAAAATGCAATATCTCTGTTTGTCTGTCTGTCTATTAGTGCGTTTATCACGCGAGAATCACTTATCCGATTTACGTGTCTTTTTTTTAAATTTATACATATATTCTTTGGCCAGGTTATATAAAAATTTTGTATCGAACGGTATATTAACAAGAGATTCCAAGCCGTTCGGTATATTAGTGTGCTGTGCGGGTTTCTGACCGAATCTATCGGCACGCCGGGATTGGTTGAAAATGTGTATCCGGATTTTTGGTTCCGGCGTCGCGATATGACCGAGGGAAGGCCCACGGCTTATTTAAGGGTCCGGTAGGACAAGAATCGAGGCTGAGTACCATCAAGCCGCCGCCAGGCTAATTTTCATCGGAGCCGCCAAGTAGGCTTCCTTCGACAGAGCTGCAGTAAAGGCTCATAACAACAATCATGAGAGCTAAATAAAGCACAAGTTTTTTAACGAAAAGCCGTAGTGGGCTCTCTAAGTGTTTACTAGAAAAGTGTGAAATCGGTCGTGTTCCATCGAAGCCGAAATAAAAACAGTAAGTTACCAAAACATCCTTCCATAGACTTATCCCTGAGTAGTGCCTTAACAGCAATTTGAACTGACTAAAAAGTGAAGTGAAAAGCACTATTTTTCGTCTTCGGGAGTAGTCAGAGTTTAGAATTTAAATGTCATAACTACCTGTTAGACTAAAATTTTTTGGTAATCCTGTAAAACTGCAAAGGTTAGAACTTTTTATTTTTAAAAACATGAATAAATTTTCTTTTTGTTGATTAAAGTTAGTGTCTCACTGAATACCTATCTTACTTTTCAGGATAAGAACGGCTGTACCAAACTGATTTTTTTATTTACCAACAGTACACCCTTTCAGTATTTTTTCATTTTTTTAGCTGAAGTTAGATCCTTTCTATTTTAAAATGAATGGTGCCCAAAAAGTCGTACAGCTGAGGTTTCTTTTAAAAATAGAAAATAATTCCAAAAAGACGTACAAAAATTATCTCTTACCCATATCTCTCTACCAAAGAAAACTGAGCTAGTGTGTGTTTAATTTCTTTAGTTCTTTTAAAATCAGGATTCACTCAATTCATTATCAGAAATTAAAGCGGGGCTGCAAGAAAATTGTGCTCAAGCGTGGGACAAACAACTTCTCACAGGGTAAAAAAAAAAAAAAAGATGCCTCAAACTGAGGACAGTTTCGCATGTTACAAAATTTACGCCCAAACTTGGGGCAACAAATATTCAAACGGTACAAAATAGCGCTGTCAACGCGGGGCTTTTGGAATTTTATTTTTTAAAGGGTTCAGTGTACTAGCTTTCGAACAAAGTAAAAGCTCTAACTTTGCAGATATTTTTATTTCATAATATTTAATAAACGAAACTACACTATAGCAGTAAGACAAAAGCAGGAAATTTGTAGATTTTTTTTATTTCAATTTATCTGATGGTGGTATAGATATTTGAATTTTGTTAATTGACTCTAAGATAAGTGATCCCTGTTTTTTTCTTAAAAGCTAGCTTTATAGTTCAGATTAGCAGATGTGCTGGTTTACTTTAATTTTTTGCAGTGTTAGATTTATTTTGCGGTTAACCGAACAAAAAACTGTTCTTTCTTCTCACCGATGTTTTGCATGAATATTAAAAATACTTAGCTGATACGAAACGATATCTGGAGATTTTTTTGTTGAAAATTCTTAACATATTTGGTAAAAGAATTTAAATACAAGGCGATACTTAGAAATTTTTTTTTGAAATTGTCAAAGATTTTTTTTAATGTTTGGTAAAGAAGTTTACATATTTTAAGTGCCTTGCATATTTTTTTATTTTTTTTGACTATTGGGAGCACAGGAGAAATATTTTCAAGACTTTTTAAACAGTTCCTTTAAATTTTATTCATTTATCATGGAAGCCTTCAATTTTAAAGTCAATCACCTACTGGAATATGAGTTAGACTATGAACTGAAAATCCGTCGTACTTTCTCAGAACGTCCGGTCGCGGATAAAAGAAAGATTCTAACGAGGATCTTAAGTAAAGAAATTAATGAGCCCGGAAAAAAAAACGATAAAAATAGGGGATGACACTCTGTCTTTTAAAGAAGAAACGGCTGGTATCGAAAAGAGTTTAAACTCTGTCCAAAACTTAATCGATAGTTATGACGGCGATCCAAATGATTCACTTGTACACCGGGTTAAGTCACGTTTATCGCATGTTGCGGGTCGCGTACAAAGAATTCCCATGCCGGATGACGAAGAGGAAGCGTCGAAGTTTTCCAAATATGTTCAGGAAACAATAGCTACGTGTGTGCTCATGGAAGCAAATCTTGCAGAAAAGATAGCTCCTGGTCATGAGTTACCACAGTTGCCTATTACAACCCCAGTCATAAACGTACCAGCTCCAATCGTGAATTGCGCAGCCAGAAATATTCCTGTCAGCGAATGGCAATTGAAATTTAATGGAGACTCAAAGAGACTCTATCCTTTTTTGGAGAGGCTGACTGAAATAGCTCAAGCTAGGAAAGTATCGGAAGATGAACTTTTCAGCTCTGCTGTTGAATTTTTCACTGGCGATGCCTTCATTTGGTTTAGAAGCATAAAATCAAGTGTCAACGACTGGCATTCCTTGGTAGATAGGCTAAAGAAGGACTTCTTGCACTGTGATGATGATGAAGAATTGTGGTCGGAAATAAAGAGGAGGCGACAAAAGAAGAATGAGTCCACTGTGATTTTTATTGCCCACATGGAATCTTTATTTGGTAGGTTGTCCACCAAGCCTTTGGAAAGTACCAAAGTTAAATTTATACGTAGGAATATTCTGCCTAGCTTCGTCAATCGGTTAGCTCTACTAGATATTAATTCGGTAGCCGAACTCGCCGGGTTATGTAGAAAACTTGAAGAGTCCGATTATTTGTTGGAAAAGAGCAGACCAAAAAGCGAAACTAATATACATCAAGTAGAGTATAATCCAAATGGCCGAAGTGAAGTCTCGACAAATAAGGTTGGGAATGTAAATCGGAACCCTAGGAGTAACCAGAAAACGGGTAAAAGAAAAGATAATGACTCTAAAATTAGCGACACTGCAGCTAAAGTGAACGACAAGCCGGTTTCACCTAAGGCAATTTTCACGTGTTGGAATTGCGAAGGTCCGAATCACACTTACCAAAGTTGTACAGCACCTAAGAGGGTATTTTGTTTCAAATGTGGAACAACTGGTGTGAGACTAGCATCATGCCCCAAATGTACAAAAAACGAGTAAGGACGGTATATTACCGAGGCGGATATACTAAGTCCAACAAAAAAAGCCTCTAATCATTCGGCTAAGTCACAAGCTCACGTTCGCAGTAAAGCCCCTAATCCAAAACGTTCTAGAAACACGGATGGACAAAAATATTCCAATAGATCAGATTGGACTAAATGGTTACAAAAAGTTTCTGATTTTTTTAAGTCTAATAAAACTTCTCCTTCTCAAGTTAAAACTCCTGCTTCTCCAAATGGTCACATGTCTCCTTTATTCGTGCATAAATATTCAGATAACAGACCACATATCAAGATAAATCTATTAGGTGCCCATTTCTCGGCTTTATTTGACTCTGGTGCAAATGCCTCCGTTGTAGGTCGGAATGGTATTAAAATTTTAAGTCGTTTAAGTATAAAAATATGCCATGTCAAAAATAGAAGTGTTACCACTGCAGATGGTAGCCGTCTAAAAGTTTTAGGTACGGTTGAGTTGCCGCTAGTCTGCAATGGTCATTGTTTAGTAATCTCTGCTCTAGTAGTACCTTCTCTATCACATACTTTGGTTTTAGGATGTGATTTTGCACAAAAATTCGGAATTTTAGTAAATTTTAAAGATAATTCGTGGTATCCACAGTCCCTAGAAGTCAATTCGCATCCAAGTTTTAAAGATTGTTATTCAGAAAGTTCTTTAGAAAACCTTTTCTCACGTCTATGTACCCTAGATGATCTCTCGCAGACGGAACGCTTAAAAGCAGAAAAAGTAATAAGCTCTTTCAATGAAATAAGTAGTAAAGATAGGTTAGGCCGAACGAATAAAATCACCATGTCTATAGATACGGCTGATGCCAGTCCTGTAAAGACAAGGCCCTTCGCCATGTCTCCTTATATGTCAAAAGTATTAAATAAAGAGTTAGACGAAATGCTGAAACTCGGAGTGATTGAAGAATCAAACAGCCCCTGGTGTTCTCCAATCTTATTGGTGAAAAAGGCCGATGGACAGTATCGTCTGTGCTTTGACGGAAGAAAGCTCAACGAGGTCAGCAAATTTGATAACTATCCATTACCGAACATCGACAGAATTTTGACATCACTCAGGAATGCTAAGTATGTATCCTCGATAGATCTTAGAAAGGCATTCTGGCAAATTCCTTTAGACAAATCCTCTAAGGAAAAGACCGCTTTTGCAGTAGTAGGCCGAGGTCTATTTCAGTTCGTCACTATGCCGTTTGGTCTAAAGAACGCTGCTCAAACTCAGCAACGTTTAGTGGACGCGATATTTGGTCCGAAATATGAGCCACATATTTTTACCTATCTAGATGATATTTTAGTAACATCGGAAGACTTCGAATGGCATATACGCTTACTTAAAGAAGTAAAAGATAAATTGAAAGAGGCCGGACTGACGATAAATTTGAGCAAATGTGATTTTTTCAAAACTTCTCTAAAGTTTTTAGGCTATATTGTAGGCTCAAATTCCTTACGTACCGATCCGGATAAAGTAGCAAGCATGGTTAATTATGCGAGACCTACTAATACTACGGAAGTTAAGCGCTTCGTAGGAATGTGTTCATGGTATAGGCGTTTTATTGAGAATTTTTCTACCCTGTTGTCGCCTATTAATGATCTTTTGAAAGGACGAAAAAAAGGACAATCGATAGATTGGACAAAGGCAGCCGAAGAATCTTTTATAAAGATTAAAGAGCTATTGGTTTCAGCTCCAATTTTATCCCAGCCAGATTTTTCCCAACAGTTTTATATTTCTAGTGATGCTTCTAATACCGGTTTAGGGGGCGTCCTAACACAGAAAATCAATGGTGAGGAAAGAGTGATAGCGTATGCCAGTAGAACTTTATCAAAGGCTGAACGTAACTATTCGGTTGTTGAAAAAGAATGTTTAGCAGTACTCTTTAACATCGAAAAGTTTCGACCTTACATAGAAGGTGTTCCTTTCACGGTCATAACAGATCATTATAGTTTATTGTGGCTTAATTCTATTAAAAACCCTAGTGGCAAACTAGCGCGTTGGGCGATTAGGCTGAGACAACATACATTTAATTTAATTCATAGAAAAGGAGTCCACAATGTTATTCCTGACGCTTTGTCAAGAATCCCAGATCATACAGCGGACGAAAACAGTCTTAATGCACAGATTGGCGTAAGAATTGATACAGTTGACATAGATCGCATTGACCCATGGTACGACAATTTACGGCAGCAAATTAAAGAATTTCCTGAAAATTTTCCGCAGTGGCAAGTGGAAAATGATTTCGTGTACAAGTTTATCCCAAACCAGTTGCCTTTAAAAGTTAATGTACCCGAGTGGAAAATACTAGTTCCTAAACCACAGAGAGAGGAAATTATAGACATGTGTCACACTCCTCCTACTTCTGGTCATTTTGGTTTTTATAAAACTCTTCACAGGGTTCAGGAACAGTATTATTGGCCAAAAATGCGTTTTGATATCTTAAAGTTCGTGAGGACTTGTGAAGTATGTGGAGCGCAGAAATCTCCAAATACACTACCTATGGGGCTGATGGGAAAAGAGAAAACGGTTAATTACCCTTTTCAAGTCATAGCAGCTGATCTAGTAGGCCCATTCCCACGTTCAAAAAGGGGAAATAAATGGCTCCTCGTGGTTTCTTGCTGGTTTACGAAGTATACCATGCTATTTCCTTTGAAAAGCTCTAAAGCAGGACATATAGAGAGAATGTTGGAAAATAATGTCTTTCTAATCCACGGTGTTCCATCGCTCTTAATATGCGATAACGGTACTCAGTTTACCTCTAAAAGTTTTAAGAGCCTAAGTGAAACTTATGGTTTTAATATCCGTTTTAATCCCGTGTACTCTCCACAATGTAATTTTGTCGAACGTAATAACCGAACAATCGGGACCGCTTTAAGAAGCTACGTGATTCACATGACACTTGGGATGGCAATATTTCCAAAATTCAACAAGCAATAAATACCGTAAGACACGAAGTAACAGGGTTCACACCGTCTTTCTTAGTTTACGGCAGACATATACCTCTATCCGGATCGTATTATAAAAATTTAGATTTGGATGTCAATGTTGACAGCGAAATAATTCCGGGTAACAGGGGTGAGTATGCCGAAAATTTAAAGGGTTTTTAAAAGATATTTTCACTGACGTGCGTAGTAGGATACATAAGGCTTATGAACGGAACAGTAAGTCTTACAACCTTAGAAAAAGGGATTTTGCCTTTAATATAGGTGATCACGTTTGGCGAAAGAAAAAAATAAAATTCTTTCCAGTGCAGCAGATAAATTCACATCTAAGTTGGTACCTAAGTATGTGCATTGCGTGATTAGAGAAAAGATTTCAGATTTAGTTTATGGTTTAGTTAATTTAGATGGGACTAAAATAGGACGATGGCATATTAAAGACTTAAAACCATTCAACGGACCTAACCCTAGTGAAAGTTTGTCAGAAGAAGAATAATTTATATTTACATTATCTTAATTGCTTAAATTTTTTTTTTATGTTGCTCTGTAGAGGTGACGACCTCGTCTTTTTTGACTGTTATAAAAGTTGAGCAGAGTATAGCTTACTTTTATTGTTTGTTGCTAAGGTTTTGGGTACTGATCATATCCAAACTTAGGTTGATAGTAGTTGATGTTTAGCATCGACTCAGCTGTTGCGAGCTTGCGAGTCACACTCAGGATATTTCATAATGTATATGTATGTCGGTGGTCGCGGGATTTGATTTGCTTATGACCCCAAATAATATCCAGTTCTTGACACTTGGAAGCGAAATTTTGATTAGAGGCAATCCAAGGTGATCTTGAGTTAGAACAAGCGCAAGATGTAGCTCGTGTAGTGTGATGTAGAGTCAAAATTTTTATGAGCAATTTCAAAGTTTGTTACCCGAGTGGGTGTATTTCTATTACCTTAGTGGTATATGTTGGGTGCAATTAAGAGTAAATTGATTTTGGTTTATCCAGTAAGTCTAAGACTTGGATTATTTTGATTTAGATCTTCTTCTGAATTGACAAACTGAGGGTATTTTCTATTTTTTTTTCAGAGCCGTTTAAACGTTACCTTTGAGTCACTAATTTTTTTAAATTTTTTTGCATAGACTCATAGGCGTATGTTGAGTTTTTTCGGTTTACTATCAGATTGATAGGAAATTGAAGTCCTGCAGGAGAACTAAAGGCTGATCATTTACAAGAGATGAGAGCAGAGTAAGACAGTCGTTTCACAAAGAAATGATCAAAATCTGATACCGAGATGAGAACCTTGTCAAGAGAGGCTAAGCGCAGTGAAGGAAGATTCCTAACCGAATTTTTAGATTTTCACCAGATAATCTAGAAGTTTGGGCTGACAGAAAACGGTTATGCCTGATACCTGTAGCAGTTTCTTCTAGAGGCTATTGTCTAGGGAGACGATTAACACCATGATCGAATATTTTAGCTGTCAACGATGTTTTCCTCTTGTTTCTGATTAAGCTGGAAAAGCTCTTGTCGTCTTCAAAAGTTTTGTTGCGTTGCCACCGAAAAATTGAGAAATTTTTGCTTCATGTAGCTTTTTAAGCTCATTTTCGTTTTTTGGAAATTTCCGTTAGAAGCTTGGTTAAGTCAACCTTGTAAACCTTTTAGGTTGTATCCCATGAGTTATCTGTTTTTACAGGCTGTGATGCACCGGGTGCTAACAGATGCCGTTACGACGTTTGGCAGGGAGTTAGTCTTCCTGAGGAACAGACTGATTGGAAGGGTAGTCTATGGGGGGTGAACGTTTGACCTTTGGGACCTTTAGAGGTTTTGTTACCCAATGGTTATTTCTATTTGAACCAAAGGAGAGCCTAGCTACTGTAGTCGACCTCAGCTCCAATTAGCCTATTAGTGGTGACAGGCTGTTGGCAGTAGTGTGTTTCGGAACACCCTATTGATTAAATTTTTTTGACTTATGGTGGTGTGGTAGACACCGTTTCAGTTTAGTGGATGCTATAATCTACTCCCTTTTGTTGGTGGACACCAGGGTCACCAATTCTGTATTTTATTGTCTCCACCATTCAGTATATCGTGGTGAGGTGTTTGTCTCCTGTTATGTGGGATGGATTGAATGTTTTTCGTTGTTGTTCTAGGGCGAGACCAGTACACGAGGGTTCTTCATGCAACTTGGAGAAGCGCAATGCTGGTTAAGTTTTATATCTCTGTGTAGCCACCCTGAAGAATGACGGAGGGCGTTTTTTCCGGTTCATGTTTCTAGGCAGATTTGTCACTTTGGTGCGATGTGCCGAAGATTTGATTAGCTTTTGCTAAGAGCCTTCACCAAGCTCAGTATGGAGTTATCATAACCAAGAGTTTGGGATTTGAACTCCTGTATGTATTTCTGTATATATTTCTGTACATATTTCTGTATATATTTCGGTGTATGTTGGTTGCCTGAGGGCATGTGCTCAAAATGCGAGATTTTGAGTCGTTTTGCTTATGGACTCCTATATTTAGGATTATGACTTTAGGGAGGTCCTATTTCGAGACTTGCTGTCTCATATAGTTATGTTGGGAATGTTTCCTTGAATGTTAGTTGTGCGCAGACTAATCATTCTGTTCTTAGTGAACATTGCTTTTTGAAGCAGGATCATTCAGTTTGGTGAATTTTAGCTTTTATAGCTATTCACTGTGTTTAGAGTGAATTTTAGCTTTTATAGCTATTCACCACTATAGTGGTATTGTTAGCTTTTATAGCTGCTCAGTATGTTAATGGCGAGATTGTTCTTTTAGAACGCAGGCTTTGTGTAGTCGAGGACTATTTACCGAGTGTTTTCTTGGCGAGGAGCCGAGTTTTTTCTGGCGATATACCAGAGTGTTTTATTGGCGATAAGCTGACGTGTTTTCTGGCGATCAATCAGAGCGTTTTCCCTAGCGATTTTAGCATGTCTAGATGTCTTAGGACGTCGACATTGCGCGATAGAGTGCGATTATTTTCCGAGTGCGACTAGTAGTGATACTAGATTTAGAATGTTCTCTTAGCGATGAGCTAGAGCATGGATGGCGATTTTTCCCGAGCGTTTGTCTGGATATTTATCCAGATATTATTTTTTTTTGGCCTAGTGCCAAATGGTCTGACAAGACTTTTTCTTTTTAGTGTAAGTGTTTGCACTAGAATCATTTTTTTATTTTTTTTTTCTTTATTTAAGAATTTTTATAAATTTCTTTTGCTGAAATAGAAAATTTTCAGACAATCCTTAAAATATTTTAAGGGGGGTGTTCATATTTTATTTCAGTTCACTTTTTTTGATTTAGACAAGAGTCTAGACAAAGTTATATTTTTTGTTTTGGTAACAATAACAGAGCTGATTCTTTTAGATAAGAAGACCGCGATTGTTATTTTGGAAAGGTATTTCTTATGTTCATGCAAGGATTTTTATTTGCTTTTTGATGTACTTAACCTTAGTGTCTAATTAAGTTAAGTCTAGTTATAAGATTCTTGTGATCACGCAAAGATTTTCATTTGGTTCTCATTGTACTTAATATTAGTGCTTAATTGAGTTAAGTCTAGTAGTAAGGTCCGAAGTTTGTACTTTTGTTTTAAGTTCTGACCTTAGTATTAAGTGATAGTGTACCACTTTGTACCTTTTCATAAGTAGCCTAAGTTTAATAGACTAGTGTAGTCTATTACCTTTTTGGAAGGGGGTAAATGTAACATTCATTTTTTCCTAGATTTTAAGACCATGTAATGTTACTGATTTTTTACTTCAAATTGTACTTATTTTCATTTTTGTATCGAACGGTATATTAACAAGAGATTCCAAGCCGTTCGGTATATTAGTGTGCTGTGCGGGTTTCTGACCGAATCTATCGGCACGCCGGGATTGGTTGAAAATGTGTATCCGGATTTTTGGTTCCGGCGTCGCGATATGACCTAGGGAAGGCCCACGGCTTATTTAAGGGTCCGGTAGGACAAAAATCGAGGCTGAGTACCATCAAGCCGCAGCCAGGCTAATTTTCATCGGAGCCGCCAAGTAGGCTTCCTTCGACAGAGCTGCAGTAAAGGCTCATAACAACAATCATGAGAGCTAAATAAAGCACAAGTTTTTTAACGAAAAGCCGTAGTGGGCTCTCTAAGTGTTTACTAGAAAAGTGTGAAATCGGTCGTGTTCCATCGAAGCCGAAATAAAAACAGTAAGTTACCAAAACATCCTTCCATAGACTTATCCCTGAGTAGTGCCTTAACAGCAATTTGAACTGACTAAAAAGTGAAGTGAAAAGCACTACTTTTCGTCTTCGGGAGTAGTCAGAGTTTAGAATTTAAATGTCATAACTACCTGTTAGACTAAAATTTTTTGGTAATCCTGTAAAACTGCAAAGGTTAGAACTTTTTATTTTTAAAAACATGAATAAATTTTCTTTTTGTTGATTAAAGCTAGTGTCTCACTGAATACCTATCTTACTTTTCAGGATAAGAACGGCTGTACCAAACTGATTTTTTTATTTACCAACAGTACACCCTTTCAGTATTTTTTTCATTTTTTTAGCTGAAGTTAGATCCTTTCTATTTTAAAATGAATGGTGCCCAAAAAGTCGTACAGCTGAGGTTTCTTTAAAAATAGAAAATAATTCCAAAAAGACGTACAAAAATTATCTCTTACCCATATCTCTCTATCAAAGAAAACTGAGCTAGTGTGTGTTTAATTTCTTTAGTTCTTTTAAAATCAGGATTCACTCAATTCATTATCAGAAATTAAAGCGGGGCTGCAAGAAAATTGTGCTCAAGCGTGGGACAAACAACTTCTCACAGGGTAAAAAAAAAAAAAAAAAAGATGCCTCAAACTGAGGACAGTTTCGCATGTTACAAAATTACGCCCAAGCTTGGGGCAACAAATTTTCAAACGGTACAATATATATATATATATATATATATATATATATATATATATATATATATATATATATATATATATATATATATATTTATATATTTATATATTTATATATATATATATATATATATATATATATATATATATATATATATATATATATATACAGTAATACCCGCTTTACGCGAGGGATACGTTCCGAAAAAAATCGCGTTAACTGAAATTCGCGTATATCGAGGTTTATGATTAAACATAGTCAAAATTTAATACAAAAAAATACAAATCATTTTAATCAATCACTTTAATTCTAAGAACACTTTATGCAATACATACTCTTATTTTTTACGAAAAAATACATCTATTGTCTTTTGGGTAACGTTTTGTTTACGTTCTTGTAAAATACGTTCATAACACCCAACACTGTTTTTAATTGTTTGACACACGGTCAAGACACGGTCATCATTATTGTCTATACTCTGCAATATGTCCAAACCTGAATAAATTTTTGAAAGTGCATTTTGTATTTTCCCCTGAAGATAAAACTTTCTCTTCTACTTGTTCTTCCTCATCGTAGATGGGATTATTCTGTAACTCGATCAGATCTTCATTGCTAATAGGATCGTCGTGCGTTGCTACAAGTTCTACGAGATCTTCTACCGTGACATCTTCAAGTTCAGACCCCTCAATCATTGCAGCAATGTCTTCAAGCACTTGTCTCTGCATCTGGACAATTCTTCTAGGTGCTTCCACTACATCTGGCCAAAGATTACGCCACACCCCATTCATACAACTCATTTTAACTTCCTTCCAAGCCTCTTCTATGTTGTGAATAGACTTCATAATGTTGTATGACTTCCACCACTCTCGCATAGACTGTCTTCCTTCCCCGTCAGTTTCATGAATTAGTTGGCTAAAAGTGCGGCGATGGTAATAAGCTTTGAAGTTTGCTATTGCTCCCTGGTCCATAGGTTGTAATATTGACGTAGTGTTTGGTGGAAGGAACTTTACGTACACTTTTATAACTTTAGGTTCAAGCCCATTTCTGTCACAGTATGATTTGACTGATGGGCAAAAAACTATTAGAATACCATTCTTGAAAAATTTCCCGTGTAACCCACGCCTTTCTGTTTGATCGCCACACAACTGGTAGACTTGTCTTGTCTGTGCCTCGCATTGCACGGGGTGTTTCTGAATGGTACACTAGTAAAGGTTTCAGTTTGAAATCACCAGTGGCATTACCACCCAGCAGAAGTGTTAGTCGATCTTTCGCAGCTTTGAAACCACTGGCTTGACGTTCTTCCTTAGAAATGAATGTTCGAGATGGCATTTTTTTCCAGTAAAGTGCGGTCTCATCAACATTGAAGATGAGACAAGCAGGAATTTTCTCTCGTCTAACGAAGTCT
>JAHKBH010000635.1:0-24600 GCA_019049505.1 Pachyrhynchus sulphureomaculatus
ATTTGGTCTCTTCTTCTTCTAGCCATTCTCTATCCTTTAGATATAGGCCTCTCCCATGTGCTTCCATATGTCCCTGTTTTGAGTAATTTGATACCAATTGAGCCCCGCTGATCTTTTAATATCGTCATACCAAAGTTGTTGGAGTCTGCCAGTACCTCTTTTTCCCCCATGATCTCCATCTGGGCACTTTTCCGCTCCAATTATCACTATTTCTGGCCACATGGCCAGCAGAGTTCCCCTTGGGGGAAGATATCCTTTCAATTATGTCGTGGACTCCTGTTTTTTTCCTTATCCAATCGTTTGATTTGCATTCCCTCAGGATACCCAGGATTTTCCTTTCAATTGCTCTCTGTTGAACTTGCAATTTTCTAATTATTTTCCGTGTCAAAAACCGCTATCATATGTTGTTACTAGTAGAATGTATTCGTCATATACTTTACTTTAAGTTTTAAAGGCAGTTTGGACTGAAAGACTTGCTTCATTTTACTGTAAGCCGCCCATCCCAGGCATATCCTTTGATTGACTTCCAGTTCTTGATTCAATTTTGCGAGTGTAACCTCTTGTCCCAAATATACATACGAATCCACCCTTTCCACTTGTTGTCCATGTATGGCTATTGCGTCATTAATGGTTGTTTGTTCATTCGTCATGAATTTGGTTTTTGTGATGTTCATCTCTAAACCAACTTTTTTTGCTTCAGTTTGTAATTCCTGGAACATTTCTTTCAATTCGATTTCATTTTCGGCAAAAAGTGCGATGTCATCAGCAAATCTTGTTGAGTCTCTCCGGATATGTTAAGTCCCCTGTTTTCCCAGTGAAGGCTTTTGAAGATATCTTCTAGTACCCGGGTGAATATTTTGGGTGATATGATGTCACCTTGTCTAACACCTCTCTTTATTTTTACTTCCTTGGTATCCTCGTGTAATCTCACTTTCAATTTTGATTGTTCTTTGATTTTTGTCAGTATGTAAATGTACCTTCGATCGACTTTTGCGTTTTTCATCGCTTTCTCAATTGCCCAGTATTCCACTGTATCAAAGGCGTTTCGGATGTCGACAAGTGCCATCCAGGCTGTGATATTGTATTCAGTTACCTTTTCTATAAGTTGTCTGACCGTGTGTAGATGTTCGATTTTGTTAAATCTTTTTCACAAGCCTGCTTGTTGCTTTGGGTTGGTAATTTTCAAACTTCTTGTCTAATCGGTTTGTGATTATTCTCATGAATAGTTTATATATTTGCGATAGAAGACTTATTGGATCTCCTTTTTTGTATATCAATGGCAGTTTCCCAATCTTTCGGTATCAGTATCACTCCTTCGATTAGACATTTATTGAAAAGCTTTTTAAGCTCTTTGCTTAATGGCAGTTCTCCCTCTTTTAGCATTTCCGACAAAATGTCGTCTTCTCCTGCTACTTCTCCATTTTTGATTTGGTTAATGACTTTTTCAATTTCTTCAACTTCGATTTCTGGTAGATCTTCGGAATCTATATTAAGTATCCTTCGGTTGTCCTCTCTTGATCTTCTCAGAGTTTTCTCATCGGCTTTCGACCCGTATAGATCTGCATAGAATGTTTCTGCCACTTTGTGGTCTTTCTTCTATAGGGTTTCCATTTTTGCCTATCAGTTTGTTAATCTCCCTTCTGTGTGAGTTTTCCTTTCTGAATATGTTCAAAACCCCTATTCTGTTGTATCAGTTCTTCTGGTATTCTCTAATATCCTGTTTTGCCATTCTTTTGCAGTTCTGTTGATTTCGTCATATTCCACCGTATTTCTTTTATTCGACCTTATTAGTTCTCTCCGTTTCTCCAATAGTTGTTTTGTTTTTTGTGTCAATTTACCCCTTCTTTGTTTCTTTTATGACATGTGGTTTGCTGTCGTTTCTTTTATCAATTTTGTCAGTCTTCCATTCATTTCATCTATATTCTCATGAAGGTGTGATGATCCCTTTGTTAATTGTTGTGTTAGTTGCCTCTTATAGTCTTCTTTGTGTTCGTTCAGTGAGCTTGCATCTAATGGTTTTTGTTTGTTACGAAATCTCCTGGCTCATTCTAGTTTTCCATTTATAAGGATTTTGTATCTTACTGGTCTGTGATCACTGCCAGTTGTGAAGGAACTAAGAACATCGACGTCTTGGATTATGTTCTTGTGGTATGTTAGCACATAGTCTATCTCATTCTTAATTGGGCTGGACTCTTCCAGATCCTTTTTGTCCGGTCTTTTTTTAAAAAAGGTGTTCAGTGCGTAGAGTTGTTTTTTTCTAAGTAGTTAGCCAGCATGTTACCTCTCTCATTCCTAGTACCAAGTCCAAATGGACCAATGTATTTTGATTCGCTGTGTGTACTTCCTATATTTTGCGTTGAAATCTCCTATAACCAGGGTGTATTTCCTTCTATTTTCTGTCAGGCCTAGATGATATTTCTTCATACAATGTTTCGACCTGGTCGTCATCGTGGCCACTTGTCGGTATGTAAATTTTGATTATTTTTATCGTTATGTTGGAAGTAAGTCTTATGGTAGTGTATATTACTCTGTCTAATATTGCTTTTAGTCTCTGTATTTTAAGAGTTAAGCGTTTATGAACCAGGACTCCTGCGCTGCCGGTATTGTTTTGTTCATTTCCACTGTAGAACAGGACATGTCCCGTATTTAGCTTTAGGCAGTCCTCTCCTTTCCTTCTTACTTCTGATATTCCTAGGACGTCCCACTTTATCTTGTTAAGCTCGTACTCCAGTTCAATCAGCCTTTCCTCTTTTCCTAATCATTTAGCTTTGTAAGTAGCTATATACAGTAGGCAGCCTGATCTAACCCAGGGACTCTTAGCACCCTCCGTTCGACAACTTGTCTGCCCGCTGCCTTGGTCAGGGTTAGTCGAACCGCTGGGGACTAGGGGCCTTTTGTGTTTCTTTGTAACCATTCATCTAGCCCTAAAACACCACGTTGGCCAGACGTCTTAGTGAGTGTAGAATTCAGCCGCCTCTAACCTGAGGAACCGTCGCTGTTTGTAGCCGCCCACTCTGGGTCAGATGCTGCAGTGCCTATTTGGTCCGCGGGAAGTATTTTGTTTCCCTCCTACCACCTATATCTAGGAGGCTTTCCTGGATCCGCCACCTGAGGAGGCGCCCTCTAAGGATTGCAGGCTCCCCAAGGGCCATTTGGTATATTGACTTAAATAGAGTCTGTCAAGTAAGAACGTGTCAACGATAATTCATTTTTGGTAGATGAGATTCTAGCGATTCAACGAAAAATCGGTAGGGAGAACCTTTGTCTACAACGCATTTTAGTAAAAGTATCACTCAATTCCGAACTTTCGCCGAAATCACGTAAAATCCAAAATGATTCGCTTGTTTGCGCGTCGGTTCGAAGCAGTCTCTCTTTGTTCCCATCCAAAGGGGCAAAAATTGACACATTCCACGGTCGTTAAATATATTAAAAAGTCGGTATCGTTTGTGAAGAAGTGGGTAAATCATCATCAAACGAAAAATGTTGACGATTTGCCAAAACGCGGCTCAGCAAATAAGTCACTCCGAAAGTCGAAAAACGAATCCTGTCTTTGTTTTTACCGGATCCGAAATTGACGCTCCGTCAAGGAGCGGCAAAATTCAAAAAAAAATCGGGTTTGAATGTGTCCCGTGAGTACGGCAACATCTTCGTGCTCACGATGTCAAATTACGAAGCACGTTGAAGAAACCTCTGTTGGGCGAAAATCACGTGAATCCTATCGAAAACATTTGGTCCCTCGTAAAGAGAAAGCTCAGAGGAAAGACTGAGGACTTTGACTCAGATTTGAGAAATTTTCAGAGTATGCAGAAAATTTCGTCGACAGCATGCCTAGAAAATGCCAGACGATTATTAATGAAGAAGATGATCGGACAACTTACTAAGGTAATTGCGCCATTGTTCAAAGAATACATTGATGGTAAGAAATGTTCTCGAAACCCATTTTTGTCAAGAATACGAGCGGTCACGTTCTTACTTGACAGACTGTAAGTTTGCAACAATCTATGTATATCGACTATTCTATGTAGTTTTTGAACTGGCTAATAAACGTTTAATTTATTATTTTTATTAGTATTCTTATTCATTCAAAGAACAATAACACTGCTCTTTTTCTCTTAAATCATATATAAGCTTCACTCCATAAAAGACGCTTCACCTATAATTTTCTATTTTTTCTAAAAAAAAAGTCCCCTGTCCCCTACTGCTAAAACCTAATTAGGTCGCGGATCATATGTGGAACAAGATACTTATATGGTTAAGTCTATTGTGTATCGTCTTAGAACACTTAAAATAATCTCAAAAGAACTATTAAACGTACACTTTTTTTATTTTAAGTTTCCAAAAGGCTAAAAATATGATGATGACTATTATCCCGATCAAGAAATGACACCCACATCCTATTATCCATCAACTACAACTACAGAATATCATTCTACTACCAAAGACTATCGGAACCGTGAAGAAACAACACGAACTACTCCTAGATATTGGAGCACAACACATTATCATGAACGTGAAGAGACAACTCAGCATCCATTTGGAGGGCATAATCCTTGGTGGTAAATATTACTTTTAATTATGTTGACAATAATTAGAACAAAAAACATGCATCAGAAGATGATATTATCGTAAATCTAATATATATACTTTTACTTCCCTGGCAAGAAGGAAATATTACACTGCAAAAAACTACACTTGGAGATGTTTACATTCTCTTATGTTTAAGAGTTTCTAGATCAGAAACCATTGTCCCTAAGCTGACATGAGAACTCCCGAACGAAAATGGGGTATCGATTTTATAAGAATAGAACGAATTTTTCTTCGTTTTTGATTATTTATAGTAAAGAATATAAGGGGTTAAAGGAGTTGTTGCATATATACTGTAATATACGTTCCTTTTTAGAACCCTTGGAGTAGAGAAAAATAATACTACTTTAGTTTTCATTTTTAGTTATTTAAGGTCAAAATTGAAGGCGCTAATGAAGTCAGGGAGAGGGTTATATGGGGTACTTCATATATATCTTTCCAGGGTTCTTGGAGTCGAGGAATCTGAAAAATTCTGTTATTAGTGTTCCGTATGAAACACTTATAAGATCACTTCGGTGTCTGTCTGTCTGTCCGTCTGTCTGCCTGTCCATGTGTCACACCCAATTTCCTCCGAAACTATTTGACAAAGAAAGTTGAAATTTGGCCCTAATATAGGAATTGACAACCTCATCAGAGCCGTGTAGTTTTAAAAGCTAACTTTTGACTTAAGGGGGTGAAATCGAAAGTTAAAAAAATACTAGATCAACGAGTGGGGTGTCAAATGAAAGCTTGTAAAAACACGGGTCCAAAAATATATATAATGTAATACTTGTGCATACTTTTCTTTGTATTATTTTTCAAAGAATTTTTAAACAAAAATTATCACGAGTACCTTTAATAATTTATCTGGTATATAAAAGACAAAAAATTCAAGATCATCAGATTGGGAAAAAGCTTTATTGAAAACTTATTTTGGGTTGTGTTTTGCGAAGTTACTGATCATTTTATACCTCCGTAACAGAAATTTTTATTTCAAAAGCAATCAACGTACGTAATACTAATTGTGCAAGTCCGACTTGCACTTGACCAATTATTTTTTTTTTGTACTTATTTTAGAACTACGTATTTTCCGGGGAAGTACTGGGTAAATTACTTTTACGATATTTTAAATACTGATCTTAAAAAAATCCTAATAATATTTTTTGTTTAACGCTGTCTCTTGTTAGTTGTAAATCTTTTTAGAATTATTTGATTAAGGTATATATAACCTGATATACTCCTAAGGTATATTTAGAACTACCTAGAAAATTAGAGAGTGTAAACAAAAACCAAGGCTTGCATGAAAAAAAGCAAAAATACAGACATGGCAAGGTAGAGTGTTTTTCAAAAAAAAAAATAATACACCTTATGGAATTTGCAGTAAGATTGAAAAAAGTTAAATATTCTAATACTGAGCAAAAGTCCACTAATATATTTTAAGACTAGTTAACAGGCAAATGGTGAATTACAATGCCTAAACTAACTTCCTGAAATTGAATTTTTAATTCAGACACCCATTACTACTAGTACTTTTATGTGCAAGTAGGTTTTTGTACACTGGCGTTCGTACCTATATTTGTGTATGCATACGTGAGCGTGCACGTATTTATATATGTATACAGGATTTATCATCGAGAAATTCTATTAAAATGTTGCAATAAAAGACTTCCAATACAATTTTAATATCATTAGGGAAACAAATCTTCAGGTTTTGTCAATAATTGAAAAACATTAATTGTACATTTAAAATCACTTAATAATAAAACAGTACTAGAGGTCCTTCAGCACGTCTAATTTTTTTTTCTGAGATAAACCAAAGAATGATAAAAATAAATATAAAAACAAATTTATAAAGTATTTTTATTTAAAAATTTTGTTGTTTTTTAATATACAAATATATTTTCATATTTCTGCTATTCTTATAGAGTATTTAAATAAGAGTAATTATGTAATAATTAATACCTTTTTTGCCTTTTGTAATATCGAACAGGTCTTATTCTTTTTATGGACCAACAAAAATCGTCCATCAAGGCTGGATTCTATTGTCTTTATTCTCTGGTTTCTTTCGTTCTAATATATTGCTGTGATCTTTATCCTTGTCTAAATTCGAAATGCGAATGAAAAAAACGATTTTTTAATAACATTCAGCATCCCAAGCCTTTATTCGATCGAAGCAGTTCCTTTATGAAAACTTCATAATTTTACCTTTTTGTTCCTGAGAAAGCGTTTAATAACCTGGACAAAAAATTCCAGATATCAATCATTTCATTAGTTTTACGAAATAGCTAGAGTCACCATCACGTTTCTTATTTGTGGACCAATGAAAATGATCTTCTGCATAGCTAAAGTAAGGGTATAAGTTTCTTTAATTACTTAAAATTTTCACCATCTTTATAAAATTTTCCATTATTCTCAAAAAGTAAAAGAAATATAATTTCTTATATGTCTACTATTTTTGACACTCTTATTTTCTAGTTGATACGAAATACTGTACACTCGATCTTTTTTCTCATAGTACTGGTTTATAGCCCAACTACCCTATTAACACAAGAAGCAATATAACAATCGTTTTCAAGTTTCCAAAGATTTACCATTTACATTTTTTATAATAAACTGTTTTCAAAATTTCATACATATTTTCATGTCTCCTTCATTGCAACCGAGTAAGCTAGTGGAATGGCTCTTATTCTGTTGTCATTACGTAAAATTGCTGCTTTTAACCTGTTTTGATGAATCAATGAAAAGACACTCAGATAGATCATGAACTATACCAAACTCAATCATAAAGCGAATAATATCCTAACAGGCATATTGATTTTATAAATAACATAAACTACTTAATTTATTTTCCTAAATAATATCATATTTCATTTGCTAGAAATTTTACTGCTGTAGCCTAGAACCCTCCAAATCCGCTTTTACTTGGGATAAACCTAATTCTCTAAGTAAATCGTTTGGTTAACTTTGTTTTACAGTATTTTTCAGGAAGTAAGTATGAAGCGACAGGACAGTTAAACTTAGTTGAAATGCAGAGGATGACAGTTTTTCGGCTTACGTATGCGTAGATATCACCGCAAGTTTTATTTACTATTGTGGAAATGGTATAAATAAATTAATTGATATTACTCTGTTCGTTATGCCGATGGTAAATCGGGATACTATATTTTGTTTTTATTCATTTTGGAATATCCCGAAATAGTAATCTTCTACATGATTTGAAGTCTCACACTACATCATAGAAACTGCGAATGACATACAGTTTTGTTAACGGGAAATCCATTTCAGGAGTCCTATGTGCATGCATGCGCAGCACACGATATACAGGCAGCTACAATTTAAAAAGCCAATCACACATTCAATTGTCGCCTTATTCAAAGACTTTCCAAATATAAAAATTGCGAAATATAACAGCATACGAGGTTCTGAACTATTTTCGAAAATAGAGGATAGAACGCCTATTTTGTACAGTAACTGCGCAGTTTATAGATTGTCTTGCTCGCAATGTGAGACTTTGTGTATATAAATGGTTTTAAGATATTTCAATATTTTAAGCTGAAATAACATAATCAATAGTATTGCCATTAAGGTGTATGACAGTTTTTGAATAGTAGTCGCATATGAACCACATTGGCACAAACTAAGCCTAAGAGTTTCTCGAAATAGCAGTTTGCTCCATTAATGTCCTTCTTCATCATTATTTTTTGCATAATTTGTGTTATTATTATTGCAGAAGTTCGCCCCTCTTCTTTTATCAAATCAAATCTAACTCTTCTCTGTTCTATTCGCTATTCACTTAATATACACGTAACATGTACTCTACAAGTACGTCCTCATTTCCAACCACTCAAGCAGAAAGTACAACGAGAATAAATTTGCAACATTTTAAAAACTATGATTTATGACAGATATTTATATACAGTCTGTCAAATAAAAACGTGACCGCTCATATTCTTAAAAAAATGTGTTTCGAGAACATTTTTTGCCATCGATGTATTCTTTGGTGTACTAACAATGGCGCAATTACCTTAGTAAGTTGTCTAATCGCCTCCTGCATCAATAATCGCCTGGCATCTTTGAGGCATGTAGTCGACGAGATTTTCTGCAGATCTCCGAATTTTTCGAATCTCGCGAGACAAGTCAAAGTCCTCTGAGTCTTTCCTCTAAGCTTTTTTTTACAAGAGACCAAACGTTTTCAATAGGGTTGGCGTACGGCGATTGTGGGGGCTATTCTAGTATCTTATCATGGGCCCAAGCGAGCCGCTTCGCGACGTGATTTTCACCCAGTAAAGGTTTCTACAACATGCTTCGGAATTTGACATCATGAGCAAGAAGATGTGTCATGGGACACATTCAAACCCATTTTTTTTAAATTTTGCATCTCCTTAACGCAGCGTCAATTTCAGGTTCCGTAAAAACAAAAACACGATTCGTTTTTCGACTTCCGGACTGACTTTGCCTACCGAGCCATATTTTGGCAAGTCGTAGACATTTTTCGTCTCGTTAAAATTATTTATCCACTTCTTCACAAACGATACCGACTTTTTAATATATGTAGCGGCCGCGTGGATGGCAACAGAGAAAGACTACCTCAAACCGACGTGCAAGCAAGTAACTCATTTTGGATTTAACGTGACTTCGACGAAAGTTCGGAAAGGTTCCCTATACCGATTTTGAATCGTTAGAATCACATCTACTCTCTCACATCTCACTTAACAGACCGTATTTGTAAGAAAATTTTTCCCAAAACCCTGTAAATGAGCTATCCTACTGGAATGTTTAGGTGTACTGTCCCAAAATTTTCGGGAGGATTGCTCATTTACAGGATCGTTTTTCAATTTTCTTACAAATATATAAATTGCTTTCACAATCATCACAATTTTAAATTAAAAATAGCTGTCAAGGTTATAAAGTACAGTTACCAATAAATAAAAGAAGAGAGAACTTAACAATTCAGTGAGGTAACTTATCTTATGTATTAAGTATTGGTAAACTTTACTTCTACAACAAAATTGACTTAAAATAAATGAAGCGCTATACTAACACTAATTTATATTACTAAAACTAATTTATATTAAAACATCACGTGAGAAATCGATTTATTCCTGCACTCAAGTAATAGAATGTGTGTATCGCCTTAGTAGCTACAGATTTATCTAGAGTATTACTTCGTACGCATGAGATCTTCCTAAGTTTTAATGACTACATACTGATCGCGAAAGATGGAGTTCAGCGGAAGTGGCTATCTTATCAGTCTAAATAAAAATGAAATAGTAGTAATAGTCTTGCCTACCTAGAAATGATGAATGCTTAGATCTGCTCATACTTTAAAATGAGCGTAAAACACAATTTTATGTTCGAAACAGTTTTTGTTAGTTAATAACACTATTTTTAAATCTTCCTGTCATTCTCTTTTTTAAGGCATGGACATCGACCATTTACGACAACTGAATTTAACCCATCGACAAGACGTGCTGAAGATACAACAGTTTCCTACGAAGGCGATGTTGAGACAGTTGATGTTCATAAAGTACATGATCCAAAACATAAAGTACCAAAAAATAACTCACCTAGTCTTCCATATATTTGTGACGGACATTTTGATGCAGTTGCAACCATAAGAAATGAACTCTTTATATTCAAAGATGAAGTAAGCATATTATAAAAATTTAAATCTATTAATCTAAAGAGGGCCTAACTAATCTGTGATAACAAAATCAACAAAAATACGTTTGTTCTAATACACAGGTATTTAAATCTAGAATAAAAGTTGTTTAGTTGGTACATTTAATAGCGGATTAAAATAATTAAAAGTTTTTAATGTACCATAGTTTAAGACTGTATTGACACTATCACTTTAATAATCTTAACAATTGTATGTACTAACACTAAATATTAGAAAAGATCTCTTAAATATCATAAAATGTAAATATATTTAAAACTTGTGTTGAACTTTCCCATAAAATAAAATTTTAATGAACAATAACACAGGCCAACGATGAAAAAACTTTTTAAATAATTTTACCTGATTGTTGTGTTTTTTGGTGTGCTGAGTCCGAAAATAGTCATAAAAAAAATCGTATTTCCCACCAATTTTTCACATTTTAATATTCAAATGGTGAAAAGTTTATTTTTTATTATTCGAATGTTATTAGATTGGCAGTTCCGATAAATGTTACAGCTGTTTGTTTTCTTCCAGTTAATATAACCTCGCATTGCAGTGTTTAACCCATTTGCTTTAATTCACACTCAAAGTATGGCTAATTGTGGTTGTAAAAACTCTCCCAACACTTTTTGTTATATATGTGGTGAGTTTGTAGTTAAAAAACATCAAAGAAACATTACTGACTTTGTAAAAAAAGTATACTTTGCAAATATTTTTTGGTGTAGAAATCGGTAATCAAGAAAAATGTTGGTACCCTCACAAAGTATATTATGTTTGTGTCAAAGATCTTAGGAAATGGTATAAGAAAGAAAAGAAAGCTTTTAGATTTGCAGTACCCATGGTATAGAGAGAGCAAGAAAATCATTCAAATGATTGTTATTTTTGCAGCGTTGGTGTTTTTGGAAAATAACTCCAAAAATAAGAAAGTAATTGTCTATCCTAACTTTACTTCAGCTAATCGGCCGGTAGGACATGGACCGGGACTTCCTGTCCCTGAGCCACCTCAGTCTATTGATGACGTTTTACAGTCTAGTCCCAAATTTAATAAAAGTCGACCGGATAATGATGAGTTTCAATGTTCTCTAGAAAATTCAAAACCACAATTGTTTACACAAGCTGAGTTAAATGATTTAGTGAGAGATTTGGGTTTGACTAAGGAAAAAGCAGAATTCCTTGTTTCTAGACTGAAAGAAAAAACATTTACTGGAATCTGGAATATCTATTTACCATTATAGAACAAGAGATCAACAGTTTGCTCAGTTTTTCAAGCAGGAACAGGATTTGGTTTACTGCCATGATATTGGTAGTCTAATGAACGAATTTGGCATTGATTAGAAGAAGCAAGATTGGAGGCTTTTTATAGACTAACTAGTTTAAAAGGTGTTCTGTTACGCAACGGAAATACTTATGTTTCACTGCCTGTTGCTCGTTCAGTCTATATGAAGGAAACTTGCGAAAATCTTAATATGATTTTACAGAAAATTAACTATCCAGCTCACGATTGGATGCTATGTGGAGATTTAAAAGTTGTCTCCATGATCCTTGGTCAACAAAAGGGATTTACAAAGTTTCCATGTTTTATATGTGAGTAGGACAACAGAGCAAAGGATTAACATTGGTCCAAAAAACAATGGCCCGTAAGCGGCGAGAAGAACATTTTGCATAAAATTTTAGTAGACCCAAAGAAGCTTCTTCTACCACCACTACACATCAAGTTAGGCTTAATGCCTTGCCTAAAGATGGTGAATGTTTTAAATATTTGTGTAAAAGATTTCCTCATTTATCAGAAGCCAAACTGAAGTAAGGGGTTTTCGTTGGGCCTGATATTCGTAAAATGATGTTCGATTCCAACTTTGAAGCAAGGATGATTACAAAGGAAAAGGAGGCTTGGATATCATTTAAAGAAGTTGTGACTAGGTTTTTGGGCAATGTGAAAGACCCTAACTGTGAACTTATCGTAGCTAATATGATAGACAAGTTTAAAAATGTGGGTTGTCTGATGAGCCGGTGGAATATCAACATGATGGGTGATTACTGTTGGTCACTTCATAGAGAACAACAAAATGCATCATATCGGAGAAAAAGCTATACAAGAGACTTCACAGAGAAAAGGGAAAGGAAATACAAAAAAATAAGCACCTAAAATACTCGCATTGAAGTGAAATATGTTATCGTGAGTAAAAATTGCAGCCTAATCAAATAAAAGTACGATTTAAGTTTTTATTTTTTATGTATCAAATTTTCCCTATTTTGAAATTTAATCGATATCATATTGTGAGAGAACTGTGGGTGATCCAAAAAAAACTGATTCCAGATACGGTTTCAGCACCCAAAAATACATAAAGTTTTTTACAAAATATTTTTTTTTTGTTAGCCTGTGTAATGTTTTTTGGTCGAGATAAAGCCCTGGTTAAAATTTAAAATTTGTCAAATTATAAAAATGTCAAAAATAGTACAGAGCTCACAATGAATGTTAACAAGTATCTAAAATGGAAATTCAAAAAAAATGTCAAATCTTGAAATTTCTTTTTAATTTCGAGAATTTTGAATTTAAATTTTTCAAAAACACCATCTTTCAGAATTTGATATTTTATCCATAATTTGGCCTATTAAACTGCCGAACTGGAAATGCAGATGGCGTCAACCAACAGAGCAATTAATGTTTGTTATAGACATGCGGTAGGGTGTTCTGCTGTGCTAGAGTGCCACGCCACTTCTCTGTCACCTTTCATCCCTTTTCTTCAGCATCTCTCTTCAATTCATCTGCGAGTCATACTCAACATATAATTTTTGGCTCATGAGTTCTTTCGTTACCTGTTTGACCAAAAAGACATCTCCAGGCTTTAAATCTGGGCTATAGAGTGAATACTGTAACTCGGTGAATCCACAGTTTTCGGTACTTGCCTTAACTGTGCGTGACTTGTGGACCATGCAGTTGTCATGCAACACCAAAAGTTTGATTCTTCATAAATCCGCACATTCTTTTCTAATGCTTCAGGTTTTTGGATCGCCTTTTTATAAACGTTTTCATTAATTGTGGAGCTTTTTTTCCATATATGGTATAAGTAAAATTCTTTCGAAGTCCCAAAAATGACCGCTGTCAACTTTCTAAAAGACAACTGAATATTTCCTGTTATTGGACGTGGAGAGGCCTTAGAAACTCCTGCTGCCTCATAAGACACCTAACTATTGACAATTCATGAAAAATAACTCTAACGCAGCCAAATGTTTTTAAAGACATCTTTCTACGCCAATTTCTGCTCTGATGTAAGAGCACAATCTTGAAAACTGCAGTTTACGACCCTGCAGCTTCTTTGGCAAGCACTCGTCAATCTGACAACAACAAATTCTCAATAGATCTGGTCGTTTCCACAGTTTTTGCATCCCCTGATCTGTTTGATCTGGAACAACCTGAATTGAGTCTCCGCACCACAGAAACTGTTTAGACCCAAATTTTGCTTAAAAATAAGATCGGCTATCATTGCCGTATGCATTTTTTCATAAATAATTTTTTGTCCATTCCCCATAAATTTACATTTATGAAAATTTAATTTGTTTTGTATCACTCTAATGGTTACACGTGGATACGTTAAGTAAGCTGGTCTTCTTAACAACATAAGAAGCAAAAACCAAATCATATGTTTTTTTTCAGTATATATGGCGATTAAAACATATAGGTCACATAGTCCCTGGCTATCCAATTCCAATACATCAAATGTTTCCAGATCTTCCTAGGCATATTAAAAAAGTAGACGCTGCATATGAAAGACTTGATGGACACATTGTATTATTTACTGGAAATAAACTATGGATATATGATGGCTCTAAATTTGTGGAAAATAGTCCGTTACCTTTAAGCTACTATAATTTGCCTGACTATTTAGATGGTATAGATGCTGTTCAAATATGGAACAAAAATGGTAAGTATAATAAGGTCTTAAGATGGGTATTCCCGTGATGCCATTGGTATTTAATATTTTTGAGATCAAACAGTTTTTTACACAAAAACTTTAAATTTTCATTTTATACCTAAATACAGATTATAATTGTACAAAAAAAAACTCCATTTTTGTTCAAATATTTGCTGTATTAGCAATCCTCTCTGCAAGTAGGTGAATATATTTGCAGAAAATTTATAAACAATAATAATTTTCTCTCTCAAAAAATTGGGGTATGTAGAAAATATATTTTGAACAACAACCAAAACACAAAAATGAAAAAGCTTGTCATTTAAAAAAAAAAACAAAGATATTTAGGACCTCATATTTTTGAAAAAAAATATAAATTTTCGCGCAGCTTAATAAAGTTTTTTTTAATATAATTTATAAGTTTCACGAAACTGAATTGCACTAAAAAATAGGGACATTTTTCGTATAACTTTACCCAGAAGTCATAATTGACACGAAAAAAGTTTTTTCCAATATTAAAGCATATCCCCTTAGGATGTAGTCTTTATCAGTGAGACTACAATATCAATAAGCTACAAAATAACATGATTTTCTCATGTTTTACTCAACAGGTTACAATCAGTTGATCTCATTATTTTCAAATCATAAAATATTTTTGGTATTTATTAGGCCAATTAGAGGAAGCCTTAGATTCTCTAAATAAACTGGTGAGCAAAAAAATCCACTCAAACTATTTGGCTTCATTTAACACAGATCCTAGAATTAAATCTTCATATATTTTTACGGTTTTTAGTATCATTTTAAAGCCCAATCTATTCTGTTTCTAATGATACCAAATTCTATAGCGTACTTCATGCTTTTTACTGATTAAAATGACTGAAAGGGGAAACAAGGAGAACAAGGATTGAAAATAAGTAACAGAAAGGAAAAAGTAAACAAATTTTAAGTTTAACAATTAAAATTATTAATAAAAAACCAAAATCAATAATTTGTATTACCCCCCCTAGTCCTTATTACTGCCAGTTGTTCATGAAGTGAGTGAACTTTTTCACCATTGTCTGTGGGATTTTTCCCCACTCTTCCGCCATCGCAACCTTCAAGTCCCTCAGCGATGCAGGGGCTGGATTTCTAGCTCGAACCCTTCTTTTGAGCTCATCCCACATGTGCTCGATTGGATTGAGGTCAGGACTCCGTGCAGGCCAGTCTAATGTGGGTATTCCCACTTCCGCCAGGTATCGTCGCACTGATGCAGCAGCATGTGGCCTCGTAATGTCGTGCATTAACATGAAGCTATCGCCAACAGACCCAGCGTAAGGAACGACGTGTTCCTGCAGGATCTCCTCGATGTACCGGTGAGCAGTTAATCCACCTCTACGAGTCACATCAGTCACGCAAACCAAATCGGTTTTCGCATCCAGTGAGATGCCTCCCCACACAATGACAGAACGTCCTCCGTAGGCGACCATCTCAGTAATGAAGCACTGCGCATAGCGCTCCCCAGGCTTCCTATAGACTGTATTCTATCATTGCCATGTAGACAGATTCGAGACTCGTCGGAAAATAAAACGGAGTGCCATTGCTCTAAGGTCCAGTCGACATGCTCTCGGGCCAATCTAAGTCGCGCTTGTCGATTTGGGTCCGTTTAGCTGGTGTCTTCGAAGTTAGGTTAGCTTCTTTAAGTCTTCTTCTGACTGTCCAATGACTGACAGCCCGACCACGAACTTGTCGGAACTCCTGCTAGACCTCAACGCCGGCCAAGTGATAATTTTTAAAGTTATGTTGACGATGGAGCGGTCGTCTCACTCCGAGGTATACCTTCATCTTCCTGATCCTGGTCTCCGTGTAAAGGCGCCAGTCCCTTGATAACGTCTGTAGGCTCTGTAGGCAGCTGACTAGGTCAGGTGCAGTTGTGCAGCGACTACACGTTGGCTATGCACTTCTTGCAATAAGGCAATGACTTGTGCCGTTTCTTCCGGGGTGGTATCCATTTTTCGATAACGTAATTAGTGAGCAGGTATAGCAGAGATGTTGACGGGTCAAGTTCCGATAAAGGAATGATAGGAAAATGCAGTTGCATGTGTTTTTATAGGAATGAATAGCGCGCAACGGGCACGTTGCTGAGTGAGAAAAAAAACGGTTCTATTGAGTAAAACCGTTTTAATCAGTAAAACTTTTTGAAAATTAAAATGTTTTTTGGTATTATTAAAAAAAAAGTAAAAATCATGATTCTAATAATACCAAAAAATAATACCACTATTTGAAAAAGATCGATATTAAATGAAGTTTGAGTCGATTTTTTGCTCACCAGTGTATTAGACCAACTAGATGCTCTAAATATGTAATTATAAAATACGAAATTTAAATGAATTGTCTTTGGCATTAAGTTTAAATATATTACAACCAAAATTTTACTAAAAATATATCACTTAGTCGTTTTTCCACTGACTGATGATCCCAGGGAGAGAAGGTGGAATTTGTAAGAAATTCTTTACAAAAAAATGAATCTTTTCATAATTTGTAACTATGTAGACATGAAAAACTCTTTAGAAAACTGTTACTAAAAGACAGCATTAATGTAAATGTAAAATCAACCATTTCTGCAAATCTTAGTCTGTTGACATGAGTAAGAGTTGTAAAAAGAGCTACGATATGTTCAAAATTTACTTTGGCTGAAAGCTAGAGATCATCTTTCTGTTACCGATCCGTGAGACAATTAAGGACGACTATGGACAATTATTCATTGTGAATTCAGCAACTACATACGATATTTTGCTCAAAATCCTTTAAAATTATTAATAAAAAAATATTCTTAATACAATGTGTCCCAAAAAGTTTAATACAAATGGAGAAAAAGTTTATCTTACATATTTACAAAAATTTATTCTTGATAAAAAGTTCTGCATGGAAATCCATAATCAAGCATCAAAATTTTAAAATATTTGATGATATACAAGGAAAATAAAAAATAATGACTTATAATGAAGAGTAAAGTGTGTTTATATTTAAATACAGAGCAAAATATCAATTGAAAATGTTAACAGGAACTAAAAAATTATGCTCACGTTTCGATTTGTGGCTTTTCTAGTTAGAAATTCAAAAAAGCTCCAGCAAACACGTCAGTAATTATCGGATTATTTATTGAATAAAGGAAAACGAAATTAATTAAAAACTAGAGCACTGATATTGATTGTATCATATTTTTGTTAGAAATTTAATAACCTTCTTATATGCTTTGCAACAATTACATCCATAATGAATTTGTGCTAATATCATTTTATTTTGAAAATTATAAATCACTATTTTTTATTTTCCCTGTAAACCGTCAAATATTTTAAACCTTTGGATGTTTGATTATAGATTTTCATGTGATGCAGAACTTTTTATCAAGAATAAATTTTTTTATAATATGTAAGATAAACTTTTTCTCCGTTTGCATGAAACTTTTTGGGGCATATTGTATAAATTTACTTTATAAAAAACTATAAATACACTGGTGAGCAAAAAAAATCGACTCAAACTATTTGGCTTCATTTAACACAAATCTTAGAATTTAGTGTTCATATATTTTTATGAATTTAGTATTGAAAGCCCATTTTATTCTATTTTCATGCTTTTTACTGATTAACATGATTGAAAGGAGAAAACAAGGAGAACAATGATTAAAAATAGGAATAAGCGAAAGGAAAAATTAAACAAAGTTTAAATTTAACAATTAAATGAAAAAAAAAAAAACAAAATCAACATTTTTAAATTCCCCCTCCCCCTGCCCCTAGCCCTTATTACTGCTTCCAGCCGGTTTTTCACGGAGCAGGTGAGCTTTTCGCCACTGTCTGTGAGAGTCTTCCAAACTATTTCGTCATCACAACCTTTAAGTCCCTCAACGATGCAGGGGCTGGATTTCTGGCACGAACTCTTCTTTTGAACTCATCCCACATGTGCTCGATTGGATGGAGGTCAGGACTCTACGCAGGCCAATCTAATATGGCTATTCCCTCTTCCGCCAGGTATTGACGCACCGACCACGAACTCGTCGGAGCTCCTGCTGGACCTCAACGCTAGTTAAGTGACGATTTCTTAGGGTTATGTTGACAATGAAACAGTCGTCGTCTCGATCCGAGCTACACTTTCTTCTTCCTGATCCTGGTCTCCGTGTAAAAGCACCAGTCTCTTGATTAACGTTTGTAGGCTTTGGAGACAGCTGACTGACTCAAGTGCAGTTGCGCAGCGACTACACGTTGGCAATGCGCTTCTTGTAATAGGGCAAAGACTTCCACTAATCCATTTTCCGATGACGTAATTAGTGAGTAGATATAGTAGAAATATTCTCGGTTCAAGTTGCAATAAAGGAATGATAGGAAAATGCAGTTTCAAGTGTTTTTATAGGGATGAATAGCGCGCAACAAGCACGTTGCTGAGCGAGGTAAAACCGTTTTTAATCAGTAACACTTTTTGGAAATCCAAAATGTTTTGGTATTATTGGAAAGAGTAGAAAATCAACATTCTAACGATACAAAAATAATACCACTTCTTGAAAATTAAATTCAAGGATCGTTGTTAAATGAAGCAAAATCGTTTTAGTCGAGTTTTTTCCTCACCAGTGTATATTATAGTTCCAAATTAAAAATTCATATATTTCACATACGCTCTAAGCAATTTATTGATAAAATTATAGTAAGCTTGTCAAAAATATTCAAAAATACTTTAAACTGTTTAAGCAGTTTTGCACACAAAAAGTACAAAACACAACTTTAAAAGGGCTATGATAATCTTAACATATTTGTAGTGAAAAATTTTAAAGTATCCGTTTTTTTCTTGTATTCAAGGTCTCCTTTTCTTTTCTACCATAAGTTTATACTAAAAAAAATCATTAGATATACCTGGTCTAAGAATATACGTTTACGCTGTAATAATAATTTACGTTGATCTCACAAAATAAGCGGTCAGTTTATTTACGAGTGACTACGGGCGTTTTTTACGATCCGATTTTATTCGCGACATAACTAAAATTGAAACAATTGATAACCCCATGACGTCATTGTAGGTAACATACTGATATATTTTAGAAAAAATTTGTATATAAATTTTATGTTTTGTTTTATATTGTCAACATATTGTTTTCGATGATAATTCAGCTGTTACAGATCTTGGAAATGACTTCGATGTCAAATCTGTTTTAGATAAAACGTACTTTTTACAAAAATGATCGATTTTGGAGGTATAATGAAAGTATAAAAGCTATGGATTCTGGATACCCGATGCATATGGACAGATGGAGAGGTGTACCACATAATTTGGATGCTGCTACAACATGGAAAGGTAAAAAAAATATATTTTGCTTTTGAAACATTAATTTTATATATGCACCTATAGTTAAATACAGTCTGTCAAGTAACAACGTATCCGCGATAATTCATTTTTAGTAGATGCGATTCTAGCGATTCAAAAAAAATCGGTAGAGAGAACCTTTGTCTACGACGCATTTTATAAAAAGTATCAGTCGATTCCGACCTTTCGTCGAAATCACGTTAAATCCAAAATGAGTCACTTGTTTGCACGTCGGTTCAGGGCAGTCTTTCTTTGTTCCCATCCAAAGGGGCCTAAAATGACACATTTCGGGGCCACTAAATATATTAAAAAGTTAGTGTCGTCTGTGAAGAAGTGGGTAAATCATTTTAACGAGACGAAAACGAGGCTCGGTAAGCAAAGTCACTCCGAAAGTCGAAAAACGACTCGTGTATTTGTTTTCACGGGAACCGAAATTGCCGCTGCGTCAAGGAGCGACAAAATTAAGAAAATCGAGTTTGAACGTATACCATGAGACCATTCGACATCTTCGTGATCATGATGTCAAATTACTAAGCGCGTTGAAGAAAATCACGTAGCGAAGCGGCTCGCTTGGGATACTAGAGTGGCCCTCACAATCGGCGGACGCTAACCCTACTGAAAACGTTTGGTTTCTTATAAAGAAAAAGCTCAGAGGAAAGATGCTGAGGACTTTGACTCAGTTGTCTCGCGAAATTCGAAAAATTTGCAGAGTATTCAGAAAATTTCGTCGACAACATGCCCCGAAGATACCAGGCCATTACTGATGCAGGAGGCTATTGGACAACGTACTAAGGTAATTGCGTACACCAAAGAATATATTGATGGCAAAAAATGTTACGAGCGATCACGTTCTTACTTGACAGATTGTAGATTTAATATTAAAACGAAGAACTCACACAATATGGCCCATCACAAATAAGCATTGATTGATTATTATAGAATATTAGTTTTATATAAAAAAAAAAAATTTTTAAATAATTAAAAACTAGATATTATTTCACCTTATAAAGTTACATTTATCACAAATCATTACAGTTTTAAGATTTTTATAGTAAGTTCTTTTTATAAACAAATCATATATAATTTTTACGTTCTACTACTAATAGTCCTTTAGGTTTAAAGTGAAAGTAAAGCTATTATTATCCAGTAAGAGGTATAGTGGGTTGAGGAACGACGACAGTAAACCATTAAGTTTTGCTTTTAAATCCAAGTATTAGGGGGGTTACAACAATGAACAACCTAGAAGGGCCGTTTATATCATCTGTTGCCCGTCTAAGCCAACATACACGAGGGTGTTTTTTATTTTAAATTATCTACCTAGCCTTCAAAATAACGTGATGCAAAAAATTACTTGGTTGATTGGTTGTAGTGCAGGGAAGGTGATTGTATGTATATCTCCGAACAGTTTATGTATGTTCCGAGTTAAAGCCTCACATATAGTAGTCTGCATGTACTGAGACCATTGTGAATATTCCTTTCTGTAAATATTTTGTCATGTGACCAGTTATCAGTAGCAAGTTTGGGCTGCGCCTTTGTTAAACAAATGACGTCAGTTGTTAGTTTCTTTGAAGAGCCGCCAATTATGTCCCCTCGCATGTCTTTGACCAGAAGTTGCGACCAACGATCTAGATGTTTGTCATATGACCATCTGCTGATTGTTGTTTTTACACCTATTTTGCTATAGCAAACTCTCTATAGTCTTGTATGCTTCGAAATCATGCTATCTTCGTCCACTTTTTCATCACTTTTTATCCCCGAATATTCTGGAAACTACAGTAGTTGAACCCTGTTATTCCGGGAGGATAAGTCTAACAGGTCACGTTTACACTCAACGTGACCTTGGAGTTGGTCCAATAGGCATATCAAGCCTTTAGAATAGCTTGATGGCTAAGAGGATAGATATTTCTTGGTTGCGGTAATCCCGTCTAATATTCTGGTGACCACATGTTTGTTTTGTGTGAGGTTTTTCTGCTTGGAATATTGTTACACTTGTCCTCAAGGGAATGCTAAAACTCCACTTGAGCTATATGAGTTATATATGAAAGTATGTGCCCCAGGAGTACAGCAATGAGAGCTATCTTATTTTCAAGTGTAGTCTGAACAATTTCGATAAAGCTGAGACTTAATTCAGATAAAACCAAATGAGAAAGACCGGTTGAAGCAAGAACTGAGAAAACCATTACTCTTGTTGGGGATTTTCTGCTGTCAGATCGAGGAATAAAAAATCCTAATGCATATTATTGGAAACTACAGTTTTCAAGAATATGTTCGAAGAAGTTTTTGAACGATAGATGCCAAACACTTCACAGCAGCAGAAAACAGAAGTTGGCGAGAAAAGTAATTTCTCAAGAAGAGGCTTAGGTGTTCTATTGGGAGTCTCCCGTAAAAAGGAGTAGATATTCAAAAAAGCTCTCCACCTCTAAACCAGATGAAAACCATCTTCTAAAAAAGTTAAAAGCGACTGTTTTTTTAGACGTAAAAGGAGTTTTACTATCGAATATATAGAAAAAGGGTTTATAGTTAATGGAAACGTTTAAGAAAGAAAGGGCCCATTAAAGAAAACATCCAAAATTATGGAGAATCAAATTCTGCTGTTGCACAATAGCCAAGTCTTCAAGGCTCGCACAGTTCAAGCCACTACCGAAAGCTATGGTTTCACCGAGTTACAGCATCCCACCTTATAGCCCGTATGTAGCGCCGATAGAACGACTCTTTTCTTTCAAATAGTTAAAAAACGTCAGGAACCAAAAATTTTCCTAGAGGAATGAGTTAACAGCCAAAATAGCGTGCTTTTTGGGAACAAAACAAGTGTTTTAATGAAATAAAATAACTGAAGAAACGCTGGATTAAATTGTTATGTGTGTGAAAATAGCTTCCTATGTACGACTTTATCTTCCCAGTCGAACTTTAGAAAAATTTGTAGGTGTAAAAAATCCTACAGAGGGATTGCGCTTCAATAAAATACTTCAAAAAGATGCAGTATTAGATGCTTTTAAATCCGTGTTACTATGATATAAATGAAAGTTATATTAAAATCCGAAAACCACAACACGCTTCCCAGAAATTCGTAAACACGCAATATCACAAAGATAATAGGTGATGTACTTAAATAGATCTCTAGTATCGAAGCAAGCAAGTGTTCCGTTCGTTCTAATCGATTTTTTTATGTTTATAATAACCTATATATCAATAATAGAGATATGCCTTAGTAATATGCTATTAACCTATTTGTGTAATAGTACCGGTATTTTTTTCTCGCCGTTGGGCATTGTTCTTGGATTAAAAGTTTATTGGTCGTGTCATGTTCGGGGGTGTTGAGGATTGTTATGATCATTTGTGAGATGTCGCTACAGCTATATTGTTAGCTGACAAATTTTAAGTAAAACGTCGGTTTCTCAACCTTTCAGTATTTGCGACCCAATTTTCCAAACATAATTTTCATCGCGCCTCTCCCTCTCTAATGATAATAACAAATGCGCATGCATACATAATGTATTTTCAGTATTTTGATGCTTAGAACAGTGCACTATGGCCTTTAATTACATAACCTTACAAAACTACCAAGAATAAGTAATTTATTTAATTTCGCAACACATATCTACTGCGTTGACAAAACTAGAATCGATGTCTCTCTATTGTTCTCTGTCACGTCACCATATCGCGTTAGCGGCTTCGCAAGAAGTTCCAAGTTGTCTAGAACATTAGAAAGTCTGCCCATAAGTGTATAAATGCTGCACCTCGTTTCAATTACAGCCCGTCTCAGTCCAAAGTGATACCTTCTGCTGCTATTAGATTTATCGTGAATGTGTTATGTTGTAATTTACGTGTTAATTGAAATTCAAGGTTATTAAAGTATTCACGGGCAGTAAATTTATACAGAATCATTGGATACATTTTTTTTAAGTGGGCGTAAACTAGCATTAGACGACAGTGAAGCATCACACAAGTGCACAGGACGAGCGTGGTTCATCGAAAATAAAATTAAGAAAATATCTTCAAGAATACTTAAATTTAGGGTTTACCTAAGTACTGAAGTAAATGAAAGAAGAAAGGTCCCTGTGTGTTATTTTGCTCCTCAAAAATCTTGGGCAGCAGATAGCATGATAACCAAATTAAACTAAACGACATTTGGATAAACGCTTTATAGTGAGTACCTTAACAAACCCCGAGAATTATCTTCGAATAAAATTAAACTCATATTGTACGAGTAAATCATTTTTTTTAAAAAAACTTTGTCTGTGAATGAAAACGCGTTTACTTGCCTCTTACAAAGTTGTTGGTACAAAATGTTTTTAATAATTAATTTCTTTTTCGATACGCCCACTTGCCCCGCCCCCATAGTGTAATCTCGCCCCCCTAGTGAGGCGTAGCCCCACAAGTTGAGAAACCCCCGACTGAAGCAGAGTGAAACACGTCATGTACTCGTTTGATAATTTCTAAACGAACATTGTTTCGCATTAATTCATTGTTGCTTTAATGCAAGGACAAACTTTCTGACGAGTTCCTCACCCGGTTTAATCCCACCATAAATCTATTTGCACTTTATTTATTGACGTCTAACATATTTTTAGCTAATCGTTTAGTGTTTTATAAGTATTCCGTTAATTTATAGATTGTTTCAATTAATTTTTTGGTTGTAGGCATTACTTACTTTTTCAAAGGTGAACTTTTTTCGAAAAATTTGATAACAACTGGAATTATCACCACAGCAAACCTCTCCCATTTCCAGTGGCACCAAAATGGTTGGGTTTGTTACAGAAGAAGAACAAAAAATGACAAAAAGGCTCTTTTGAACAATAAAAATTATATTTTTCGAGAATATAAAAATCTTGCGAATCTACAGCTTTAGATCCTAAATACAACAATTATAATCATAGGAAAGGACGTTTTTAATTTTTTACAGGTCAGTTCCGGTTACAAACGAACCCGACTTGAAAGGAAATGAAAGATTCCCATTCAAATTACTTCTTCAACATTAATGGATATAGATTCATACTTAGATACAGAGAGCAAATAAGATTCTGCATATTCATATGTACACACACACATATTATCTATCTATTTATAAATTCATATAAAAAATATAATATATATATATTATATATTGTTATATATATATATATATATATAGTATTTATATAT
>JAHKBH010000636.1:0-12000 GCA_019049505.1 Pachyrhynchus sulphureomaculatus
GCATATTAAGAGCGATAGAACACCGTGGATTAGAAAGACATTATTTTCCAAAATTATCTCTATATATTCTGCTTTAGAGCTTTTCAAAGGAAATAGCATGGTATTGTAACATTCAGTTTTTCCTAGATTTTAAGACCATGTAATGTTACTGATTTTTCACTTCAAATTGTACTTATTTTCATTTTTATATCGAACGGTATATTAACAAGAGATTCCAAGCCGTTCGGTATATTAGTGTGCTGTGCGGGTTTCTGACCGACTCTATCGGCACGCCGGGATTGGTTGAAAATGTGTATCCGGATTTTTGGTTCCGGCGTCGCGATATGACCGAGAGAAGGCCCACGGCTTATTTAAGGGTCCGGTAGGACAGGGATCGAGGCTGAGTACCATCAAGCCGCAGCCAGGCTAATTTTCATCGGAGCCGCCAAGTAGGCTTCCTTCGACAGAGCTGCAGTAAAGGCTCATAACTACAATCATGAGAGCTAAATAAAGCACAAGTTTTTTAACGAAAAGCCGTAGTGGGCTCTCTAAGTGTTTACTAGAAAAGTGTGAAATCGGTCGTGTTCCATCGAAGCCGAAATAAAAACAGTAAGTTACCAAAACATCCTTCCATAGACTTATCCCTGAGTAGTGCCTTAACAGCAATTTGAACTGACTAAAAAGTGAAGTGAAAAGCACTATTTTTCGTCTTCGGGAGTAGTCAGAGTTTAGAATTTAAATGTCATAACTACCTGTTAGGCTAAAATTTTTTAGTAATCCTGTAAAACTGCAAAGGTTAGAACTTTTTATTTTTAAAAACATGAATAAATTTTCTTTTTGTTGATTAAAGCTAGTGTCTCACTGAATACCTATCTTACTTTTCAGGATAAGAACGGCTGTACCAAACTGATTTTTTTATTTACCAAAAATTTATTACACCCTTTCAGTATTTTTTCATTTTTTTTAGCTGAAGTTAGATCCTTTCTATTTTAAAATGAATGGTGCCCAAAAGGTCGTACAGCTGAGGTTTCTTTAAAAATAGAAAATAATTCCAAAAAGACGTACAAAAATTATCTCTTACCCATATCTCTCTACCAAAAGAAAACTGAGCTAGTGTGTGTTTAATTTCTTTAGTTCTTTTAAAATCAGGATTCACTCAATTCATTATCAGAAATTAAAGCGGGGCTGCAAGAAAATTGTGCTCAAGCGTGGGACAAACAACTTCTCACAGGGTACAAAAAAAAAAAAAAAAAGATGCCTCAAACTGAGGACAGTTTAGCATGTTACAAAATAGCGCTGTCAACGCGGGGCTTTTGGAATTTTATTTTTTAAAGGGTTCAGTGTACTAGCTTTCGAACAAAGTAAAAGCTCTAACTTTTCAGATATTTTTATTTCATAATATTTAATTAAACGAAACTACACTATAGCAATAAGACAAAAGCAGGAAATTCGTAGAATTATTTATTTCAATTTATCTGATGGTGGGTTAGATATTTGAATTTTGTTAATCGACTCTAAGATAAGAGATTCCTGTTTTTTTCTTAAAAGCTAGCTTTATAGTTCAGATTAGCAGATGTGCTGGTTTACTTTAATTTTTTTGCAGTGTTAGATTTATTTTGCGGTTAACCGAACAAAAAACTGTTCTTTCTTCTCACCGATGTTTTGCATGAATATTAAAAATACTTAGCTGATACGAAACGATATCTGGAGATTTTTTTGTTGAAAATTCTTAACACATTTGGTAAAAGAATTTAAATACAAGGCGATACTTAGAAATTTTTTTTTGAAATTGTCGAAGATTTTTTTAAATGTTTGGTAAAGAAGTTTACATATTTTAGTTGCCTTTACATGATTTTATTTTGACTATTGGGAGCACAGGAAAAATATTTTTACGACTTTTTAAACAATTCTTTTAAATTTTATAATCTAAATACATTTATCATGGAAGCCTTCAATTTTAAAGTCAATCACCTACTGGAATATGAGTTAGACTATGAACTGAAAATCCGTCGTACTTTCTCAGAACGTCCGGTCGCGGATAAAAGAAAGGTTCTAACGAGGATCTTAAGTAAAGAAATATTCCAATAGATCAGATTGGACTAAATAGTTACAAAAAGTTTCAGATTTTTTTTTAAGTCTAATAAGAATTCTCCTTCTCAAGTTAAAACTCCTGCTTCTCCAAATGGTCACATGTCTCCTTTATTCGTGCATAAATATTTAGATAACAGACCGCATATCAAGATAAATCTATTAAGTGCCAATTTCTCGGCTTTATTTGACTCTCGTGCAAATGCCTCCGTTTTAGGTCAGAATGGTATAAAAATTTTAAGTCATTTAAGTATAAAAATATGCCATGTCAAAAATAGAAGTGTTACCACTGCAGATGGCAGCCGTCTAAAAGTTTTAGGTACGGTTGAGTTGCCGCTAGTCTGCAATGGTCATTGTTTAGTAATCTCTGCTCTAGTAGTACCTTCTCTATCACATACTTTGGTTTTAGGATGTGATTTTGCACAAAAATTCGGAATTCTAGTAAACTTTAAAGATAATTCGTGGTTTCCACAGTCCCTAGAAGTCAACTCTCAAACAAGTTTTAAAGATTGTTATTCAGAAAGTTCTTTAGAAAACCTTTTCTCGCGTCTGTATACCCTAGATGATCTCTCGCGGACGGAACGCTTAAAAGCAGAAGAAGTAATAAGCTCTTTCAATGAAATAAGTAGTAAAGATAGGTTAGGCCGAACGAATAAAATCAACATGTCTATAGATACGGCTGATGCCAGTCCTGTAAAGACAAAGCCCTTCGCCATGTCTCCATATATGTCAAAAGTATTAAATAAGGAGTTAGACGAAATGTTGAAACTCGGAGTGATTGAAGAATCAAACAGTCCTTGGTGTTCTCCAATCTTATTGGTGAAAAAGGCCGATGGACAGTATCGTCTGTGCTTTGACGGAAGAAAGCTCAACGAGGTCAGCAAAATTGATAACTATCCATTACCGAACATCGACAGAATTTTGACATCACTCAGGAATGCTAAGTATGTATCCTCGATAGATCTTAGAAAGGCATTCTGGCAAATTCCTTTAGACAAATCCTCTAAGGAAAAGACCGCTTTTGCAGTAGTAGGCCGAGGTCTATTTCAGTTCGTCACTATGTCGTTTGGTCTAAAGAACGCTGCTCAAACTCAGCAACGTTTAGTAGACGCTATATTTGGTCCGAAATATGAGCCACATATTTTTACCTATCTCGATGATATTTTAGTAACATCGGAAGACTTCGAATCGCATATTCGCTTACTTAAGGAAGTAAAAGATAAATTGAAAGAGGCCGGACTGACGATAAATTTGAGCAAATGTGATTTTTTCAAAACTTCTCTAAAGTTTTTAGGCTATATTGTAGGCTCAAATTCCTTGCGTACCGATCCGGATAAAGTAGCAAGCATGGTTAATTATGCGAGACCTACTAATACTACGGAAGCTAAGCGCTTCGTAGGAATGTGTTCATGGTATAGGCGTTTTATTGAGAATTTTTCTACCTTGTTGTCACCTATTAATGATCTTTTGAAAGGACGAAAAAAAGGACAATCGATAGATTGGACAAACGCAGCAGAAAGATCTTTTATAAAGATTAAAGAGCTATTGGTTTCAGCTCCAATTTTATCCCAACCAGATTTTTCCCAACAGTTTTATATTTCTAGTGATGCTTCTAATACCGGTTTAGGGGGCGTCCTAACACAGAAAATCAATGGTGAGGAAAGAGTGATAGCGTATGCCAGTAGAACTTTGTCAAAGGCTGAACGTAACTATTCGGTTGTTGAAAAAGAATGTTTAGCAGTACTCTTTAACATCGAAAAGTTTCGACCTTACATAGAAGGTGTTCCTTTCACGGTCATAACAGATCATTATAGTCTATTGTGGCTTAATTCTATTAAAAACCCTAGTGGCAAACTAGCGCGTTGGGCGATTAGGCTGAGACAACATACGTTTAATTTAATTCATAGAAAAGGAGTCCACAATGTTATTCCTGACGCTTTGTCAAGAATCCCAGATCATACAGTGGACGAAAACAGTCTTAATGCACAAATTGACGTAAGAATAGATACAGTTGATATAGATCGCATTGATCCATGGTACGATAATTTGCGGCAGCAAATTTAAGAATTTCCTCAAAATTTTCCGCAGTGGAAGGTGGAAAATGATTTCGTGTACAAATTTATCCCAAACCAGTTGCCTTTAAAAGTTAATGTACCCGAGTGGAAAATTCTAGTTCCTAAACCACAGAGAGAGGAAATTATAGACTTGTGTCACACTCCTCCTACTTCTGGTCATTTTGGTTTTTATAAAACTCTTCACAGGGTTCAGGAACAGTATTATTGGCCAAAAATGCGTTCTGACATCGTAAAGTTTGTGAGGACTTGTGAAGTATGTGGAGCGCAGAAATCTCCAAATGCACTACCTATGGGACTGATGGGAAAAGAGAAAACGGTTAATTACCCTTTTCAAGTCATAGCAGCTGATCTAGTAGGCCCATTCCCACGTTCAAAAAAGGCAAATAAATGGATCCTCGTGGTTTCTTGCTGGTTTACAAAGTATACCATGCTATTTCCTTTGAAAAGCTCTAAAGCTGGACATATAGAGAGAATTTTGGAAAATAATGTCTTTCTAATCCACCTCTAACAGTTTACCTCTAAGAGTTTTAAGAGCTTAAGTGAAACTTATGGTTTTAACATCCGTTTTAATCCCGTGTACTCTCCACAATGTAATTTTGTTGAACGTAATAACCGAACAGTCGGGACCGCTTTAAGAAGTTACGTTGATTCACATGACACTTGGGATGGCAACATTTCCAAAATTCAACAAGCAATAAATACCGCAAGACACGAAGTAACAGGGTTCACACCGTCTTTCTTAGTTTACGGCAGACATATACCTCTATCTGGATCGTATTATAAAAATTTAGACTTGGATGTCAATGTTGACAGCGAAATAATTCCGGGTAACAGGGGTGCGTACGCCGAAAATTTGAAGGATTTAAAAGATATTTTCACCGACGTGCGTAGTAGGATACATAAGGCTTATGAAAGGAACAGTAAGTCTTACAACCTTAGAAAAAGGGATTTTGCCTTTAATATAGGAGATCACGTTTGGCGAAAAAATAAAATTCTTTCCAGTGCAGCAGATAAATTCACATCTAAGTTGGTACCTAAGTATGTGCATTGCGTGATAAGAGAAAAGATTTCAGACTTAGTCTATGGTTTAGTTAATTTAGACGGGACTAAAGTAGGACGATGGCATATTAAAGACTTAAAACCATTCAACGGACCTAACCCTAGTGAAAGTTTGTCAGGAGAAGAATAATTTATATTTACATTATCTTAATTGCTTAAATTTTTTTTTGATGTTGCTCTGTAGAGGTGACGACCTCGTTTTTTTGACTGTTATAAAAGTTGAGCAGAGAATAGCTTACTTTTATTGTTTAATGCTAAGGTTTTGGGTATTGGCCATATCCCAAACTTAGGTTGATTGTGGTTGATGTTTAGCATCGACTCAGTTTTGCGAGCTTGCGAAGGAGTCACACTCAGGATATATCATAAGACTGGTATGTCGGTGGTCGCGGGATTTGATTTGCTTATGACCCCAAATAATATCCAGTTCTTGACACTTGGAAGCGAAATTTTGATTAGAGGCAATCCAAGGTGATCTTGAGTTAGGACAAGCGCAAGATGTAGCTCGTGTAGGGTGATGTAGAGTCAAAATTTTTATGAGCAATTTCAAAGTTTGTTACCCGAGTGGGTGGATTTCTATTACCTTAGTGGTATATGTTGGGTGCAATTAAGAGTAAATTGATTTTGGTTATCCAGTAAGTCTAGGACTTGGATTAATTTGATTTAGATCTTCTTCTGAATTGACAAACTGAGGGTATTTTCTATTTTTTTTCAGGGCCGTTTAAAAACGTTACCTTTGAGTCACTAACTTTTTTAAATTTTTTTGCATAGACTCATAGGCGTATGTTGAGTTTTTTTTCGGTATACTATCAGATAGATAGGAAATTGAAGTCCTGCAGGAGAACTAAAGGCTGATCATTTACAAGAGATGAGAGCAGAGTAAGACAGTCGTTTCACAAAGAAATGATCAAAATCTGATACCGAGATGAGAACCTTGTCAAGAGAGGCTAAGCGCAGTGAAGGAAGATTCCTAACCGAATTTTTAGATTTTCACCAGATAATCTAGAAGTGTGGGCTGACAGAAAACGGTTATGCCTGATACCTGTAGCAGTTTCTTCTAGAGACTATTGTCTAGGAAGACGATTAACACCATGATCGAATATTCTAGCTGTCAACGATGTTTTCTTCTTGTTTCTGATTAAGCTGGAAAAGCTCTTGTCGTCTTCAAAAGTTTTGTTGCGTTGCCACCGAAAAATAGAGAAATTTTTGCTTCATGTAGCCTTTTAAGCTCATTTTCGTAGTTTGGAAATTTCCGTTAGAAGCTTGGTTAAGTCAACCTTGTAAACCTTTTAGGTTGTATCCCATGAGTTATTTGTTTTTACAGGCTGTGATGCACCGGGTGCTAACAGATGCCGTTACGACGTTTGGCAGGGAGTTAGTCTTCCTGAGGAACAGACTGATTGGAAGGGTAGTCTATGGGGGGGCGAACGTTTGACCTTTGGGACCTTTAGAGGTTTTGTTACCCAATGGTTATTTCTATTTGAACCAAAGGAGAGCCTAGCTACTGTAGTCGACCTCAGCTCCAATTAGCCTATTAGTGGTGACAGGCTGTTGGCAGTAGTGTGTTTCGGAACACCCTATTGATTAATTTTTTTTGACTTATGGTGGTGTGGTAGACACCGTTTCAGTTTAGTGGATGCTATAATCTACTCCCTTTTGTTGGTGGACACCAGGGTCACCAATTCTGTATTTTATTGTCTCCACCATTCAGTATATCGTGGTGAGGTGTTTGTCTCCTGTTATGTGGGATGGATTGAATGTTTTTCGTTGTTGTTCTAGGGCGAGACCAGTACACGAGGGTTCTTCATGCAACTTGGAGAAGCGCAATGCTGGTTAAGTTTTATATCTCTGTGTAGCCACCCTGAAGAATGACGGAGGGCGTTTTTTCCGGCTCATGTTTCTAGGCAGATTTGTCACGTTGGTGCGATGTGCCGAAGATTTGATTAGCTTTTGCTAAGAGCTTTCACCAAGCTCAGTATGGAGTTATCATAACCAAGAGTTTGGGATTTGAACTCCTGTATGTATATATTTCTGTATATATTTCTGTATATATTTCAGTGTATGTTGGTTACCTGAGGGCATGTGCTCAAAATGTGTGATTTTGAGTCGTTTTGCTTATGGACTCCTATATTTAGGATTATGACTTTAGGGAGGTCCTATTTCGAGACTTGCTGTCTCATATAGTTATGTTGGGAATGTTTCCTTGAATGTTAGTTGTGCGCAGACTAATCATTCTGTTCTTAGTGAACATTGCTTTTTGAAGCAGGATCATTCAGTTTGGTGAATTTTAGCTTTTATAGCTATTCACTGTGTTTAGAGTGAATTTTAGCTTTTATGGCTATTCACTGTGCCTATAGTGGTATTGTTAGCTTTTATAGCTGCTCACTATGTTAATGGCGAGATTGTTCTTTGAGAACGCAGGCTTTGTGTAGTCGAGGACTATTTACCGAGTGTTTTCTTGGCGAGGAGCCGAGTTTTTTTTCTGGCGATATACCAGAGTGTTTTGTTGGCGATAAGCTGACGTGTTTTCTGGCGAGCAACCAGAGCGTTTTCCCTAGCGATTTTAGCATGTCTAGATGTCTTAGGACGTCGACATTGCGCGATAGAGTGCGATTATTTTCCGAGTGCGACTAGTAGTGATACTAGATTTAGAATGTTCTCTTAGTGATGAGCTAGAGCATGGATGGCGATTTTTCCCGAGCGTTTGTCTGGATATTTAACCAGATATTTTTTTTTTTTTTTTTTTTGGCCTTGTGCTAAATGGTCTGACAAGACTTTTTCTTTTTAGTGTAAGTGTTTGCACTAGAATCATTTTTTTATTTTTTTTTCTTTATTTAAGAATTTTTATAAATTTCTTTTGCTGAAATAGAAAATTTTCAGACAATCCTTAAAATATTTTAAGGGGGGTGTTCATATTTTATTTCAGTTCACTCTTTTTTTTGATTTAGACAAGAGTCTAGACAAAGTTATATTTTTTGTTTTGGTAACAATAACAGAGCTGATTCTTTTATATAAGAAGACCGCGATTGTTATTTTGGAAAGGTATTTCTTATGTTCATGCAAGGATTTTTATTTGCTTTTTGATGTACTTAACCTTAGTGTCTAATTAAGTTAAGTCTAGTTATAAGATTCTTGTGATCATGCAAAGATTTTCATTTGGTTCTCATTGTACTTAATATTAGTGCTTAATTGAGTTAAGTCTAGTAGTAAGGTCCGAAGTTTGTACTTTTGTTTTAAGTTCTGACCTTAGTATTAAGTGATAGTGTACCACTTTGTACCTTTTCATAAGTAGCCTAAGTTTAATAGACTAGTGTAGTCTATTTCTTTTTGGAAGGGGGTAAATGTAACATTCATTTTTTCCTAGATTTTAAGACCATGTAATGTTACTGATTTTTCACTTCAAATTGTACTTATTTTCATTTTTATATCGAACGGTATATTAACAAGAGATTCCAAGCCGTTCGGTATATTAGTGTGCTGTGCGGGTTTCTGACCGAATCTATCGGCACGCCGGGATTGGTTGAAAATGTGTATCCGGATTTTTGGTTCCGGCGTCGCGATATGACCGAGAGAAGGCCCACGGCTTATTTAAGGGTCCGGTAGGACAGGGATCGAGGCTGAGTACCATCAAGCCGCAGCCAGGCTAATTTTCATCGGAGCCGCCAAGTAGGCTTCCTTCGACAGAGCTGCAGTAAAGGCTCATAACAACAATCATGAGAGCTAAATAAAGCACAAGTTTTTTAACGAAAAGCCGTAGTGGGCTCTCTAAGTGTTTACTAGAAAAGTGTGAAATCGGTCGTGTTCCATCGAAGCCGAAATAAAAACAGTAAGTTACCAAAACATCCTTCCATAGACTTATCCCTGAGTAGTGCCTTAACAGCAATTTGAACTGACTAAAAAGTGAAGTGAAAAGCACTATTTTTCGTCTTCGGGAGTAGTCAGAGTTTAGAATTTAAATGTCATAACTACCTGTTAGGCTAAAATTTTTTTAGTAATCCTGTAAAACTGCAAAGGTTAGAACTTTTTATTTTTAAAAACATGAATAAATTTTCTTTTTGTTGATTAAAGCTAGTGTCTCACTGAATACCTATCTTACTTTTCAGGATAAGAACGGCTGTACCAAACTGATTTTTTTTATTTACCAACAGTACACCCTTTCAGTATTTTTTCATTTTTTTAGCTGAAGTTAGATCCTTTCTATTTTAAAATGAATGGTGCCCAAAAAGTCGTACAGCTGAGGTTTCTTTAAAAAATAGAAAATAATTCCAAAAAGACGTACAAAAATTATCTCTTACCCATATCTCTCTACCAAAAGAAAACTGAGCTAGTGTGTGTTTAATTTCTTTAGTTCTTTTAAAATCAGGATTCACTCAATTCATTATCAGAAATTAAAGCTGGGGCTGCAAGAAAATTGCGCCCAAGCGTGCTCAAGCCTCAAAAAGCGGGTGGGTTCACAAACAACTTATATATATATATATATAATATATATAATATATATATATAATATATATATATAATATATATATGTATATATATATATATATATATATATATATATATATATATATATATATATATATATATATATATATAAAATGCGGCATGTGTGCGGAACACAGCCCTGGGCAAATTATTCCAAAGGGATGATGTTCTCTATATAAAAGACTGCTTGAAAAGCATTGTACGCGGAATAACAAGCTAAACCTCATACGGATGTGAAGTATTAGCGCGACGTTTATTTCTAACATGCACAGCTCTGGGAGGAATTAAGCAGGCTACATCCTTCGAACACTTTCCATGAAAATACTTGTAGAACAGATTCAAGTCGCCCAACCGTTCTTCGAATCAAGGCCGCCGCGCGCCAGTCAGTTTCCAGGTCTTCAATCAGACGAACAGCTCTTCTCTGAACAGAATCCAACAAATACAGTGTGTGTTTGGGAGCGGAGCCCCAAACATGGAAGCAGTATTCCACAGTTGGTCGAATTTGAGCTTTGTGAAGAATTAACAGTTGTTGTGGAGTGTAAAGCTTTCAGGTTCGAAATAATATAACCAACTTTTGAGAAGTTCTCCTTGCTATGCCCGCAACATGTTCATGCCAGGACATATTTGCTCCCAAATACCCGCCCAACAAATTAAGTGACGATGCAAGGGGAATGGAGTGCCCTGATATGACCATGTCGGGTTCAGCAACGTTAACTTTTTTGGAAAAAACTGCCGTCTGGGTTTTTGTAGCATTAAATTGCACTCGGTTACTGTCACTCCAAGATACACTTTCTTCCAGGTCTTTGTTAATTTGAACGACCTCCTGCTGTCTGCGGATATTCGTCTGAGTAACCGATGTCCGAGCTTTTAAAGTGAATGGAGAAATAATCATACTATCATCTGCAAAGCTGTATATTGGATTCCCGGTCTTTTCCAGCAGATCGTTAATGTAAATGAGAAAGAGAGTAGGAGACAGTATGGAGCCTTGGGTCACACCGCGTTGATAGAGAAGGTGTTAGAAAGAAATCCGTCGACCACCATTCGTAAAGAACGCTCTCTGAGGAAGCATGAGAGCCACACAAACAGAACTTTTCAGACATACTATAAGAGCGTAGCTTAGCCAACAGTCCATCGTACCAAACACGGGTCGAATGCCTTATCAAGAGCAACCGCTCGAGATTCTCTAAAGTGTTCAAGTGCGCAATGTGTTACATAAGTCATATATATATATATATATAATATATATATATATATATATATATATATATATATATATATATATATAGATATGTGTGTATATATATATATATATATAATATATATATATATATATATAGATATGTATATATATATATATATATATATATATATATATATATATATATATATATATATATATATATATATATAATATATATATATATATACATCTAAACGTCCTCCTTAGACCCATTGTTATCGCGGTGGCCTCACCTACACAAAACTTAGGAAAACAACTGTCAAAGATCAGGCAACCAACCGTTGAAAGTGCTGATTCATACATCAAAAACTCCGAACACCTCACGATCATAATCAGAGACATTCAACTAGAGGAAAAATGACATTCTGGCAAGTCGAGATATTGTTTCACTTTATACCAGTATTCCAGTGGATGACGCTCTAGACAAAATAGCTGTAAACGAGGATTTTCCAGCTCATGTTGTAGAACTATCGGAACACTGTCTAAAAAATACCTACTTTGTCTTCAACAGTCAGATATACAGACAAACAGATGGGAGCGCCCATGGAATCTTCCCTTGCACCGATAATAGCCAGACTCTATATGATGTATTTTGGAACAGAAACCCTAAAAAACTAACCACCCAAATCCAAACTCTGGAAACGATATACTGATGACATCTTTATAATTTGATCCCATGGACGAAATGAATTAGACAATTTCCTGTCCTATTTAAATAGAATTCACCACCGAATACAGCCCGCTTTGGAAGTAGAAGAAGAAAAAAATCCTCCCTTTCCTTGATGTGCTTATAACTCGGAAAAATAACGGTCAGCTTCAATACTCAGTCTACACACACCACCATCCATCCCAAATCCAGTCGGTAGCCAACAAAAACAACACCCCACCCAAACACCCCCCCTTATTATCCCCAACCAAAATCAACCAACACCCCCTTATCGGGATTGGCTAACGCAACGAAAGACTATTGTAATGTTAGGCTACTCAAAGGAAATGAACAAAATTGATTTTGGGATCTTAAACATATAAACGTATATCACCAATATCTTTACTTAGTTTAACATAGTGTTGCCCTCACCA
>JAHKBH010000062.1:0-17546 GCA_019049505.1 Pachyrhynchus sulphureomaculatus
AATCCAGAATAAGCGTCATCACTTCCAGTGTGTGTGAAGAAACATGTCATACATACTCTGGACTCTAACAACAGAACTACATGCTCGAAGTCAGAATTCCCTATTGAACGTTATGGAAGAGAGAAAGCTACATGTCCTCATCTTGTAGGAAAAAAATGAGTGTTCGATTGAATAACGATTCCAAGGCAGCCACTTTGAGATGCACACTCAAATTTATTCGAAGATTGGCCTTGGTATTTGTGTGGATTAAGGAACTAGGCAAGGAGGGAAAAGGCGGGGTAGGACAAATACGAATGATAAAGACCAACGTCATGATAGCGGAAACTCGAATGCATATGGAAGAGCCAGGGAAGGGGACCTAGAATACTGAAAGAGAAATTGGGTCGGGTTATGAGGAGGGATGGTGGTAACAACAAATCATCTTGCTAAAAATGAACATAACAAAAATTAATTGATCTGTTGGTTGACGTCATCCATGATTATAGTTTGGCAGGTTAGTAAGCTAAGGCTTTATTTAAAACATAAAACTATTTTTTAAATTTCCATTTTTAATAGTACTCGACGTGACCTTTCCGAAACTGCAATTGCGAACTATGTACTAGGATTTTTGACGTGTGTAAAATTTTTTTCAAAGAATGACTTCAATATATTTCGATGAAATGTTTTTTTTTTTCTGGGGTTTATAGATTAAACCGAACCCACACACAAAATTTTATCAAAACCAGGGACTCTTATGGTATTGGAAAAAGTATGTCGAACTCTGGTGGAGTGACCCTGTGCCATTTCTAAACATTTTTATTTAATAAAACTGCAGCTCTTTGGATTGAATAATTCTTTTTCTCTAAACGGGATACGGCTTGATATCGCATTTTCTTTTTAACCTATTTCGCAAGTAGGTATATCCGAACAATTCGTTTCAATTCGGGATTGATATGAAGGCAATTTTAGTAACACTTGCGATTAATATTCGATACACAATCTAACTATTTAACTTTAAGCAGTCATCCAACTACCTCTACGTCTCGCTACAAAAATTACTTATCTTAAGGCAAACCATAGAAATCTTCCGGTAAGTTCTCCGGGTCTTACAATTTTACTCTTTTTATTTTATTTTTCTAAGCACCACAAGCGTAAAGCTGAGATGCTTTTGATTTCGTGCTAAAAAAAAATGCTTACTACCTCTTAAACTAATATACCCCGAGTCAAAAGGTTTTAAAACTTCAGTGACGTCCACTGTTTGTTCTATCTAACATAATAACCCTAAAGCCAGGTTTCCACCAAACGGACAGTTTAAAAAAACAGTTCTGTTTTAATAAACAAAACAAAACATGTTTTGTTTTTTTTCAAACAGTTTCTGTATACTGTTCCAAAAGTTTTGTTGTTAGTGTTTGTTCTCTTTTTCCCATTTTGTTTAGTCCCGCAAGACGACGATTTTTTATAATTAGCTGTGGTTTGTTTTTAATTAATAGCCAAAACAGAAAAAACCAAGATATTGGGTCAGTTCTCTATTAAAAAGGAGAGTTAATTACGGCACAGCAGAATTATTGGCTGATTTAAGCACTGGCGATATTGGGGTTAAATGGGGAATTGAGATCTTCCTTCCACAATTTTACCAGAATGTTAAGTAGCGATTTTAAATTGTTAATTAATTTATTAGGACCTAAAATTGCCAGTCAACTTTTTTAATCATCATTGTAACTAAATACATATATATATATATATATATATATATATATATATATATATATAATATATATATTATATATATATATATATATATGTTGTATTTATATATAATCTTCTGGCATTATAATTTAAATATGACTTCTGGGCATATGACCGCCACGGCTGGCTCGGACGTAGTCTAATCTGGAGGTCCAATTTTCGATGACCTTTTTCCAACATTTGTGGCCGTATATCGGCAATAACGCGGCGGAATGTTGTCCTCCAATTGATCAATCGTTTCGGGCTTATCGGCGTAGACTAGCGACTTCACATATCACCACAGAAAATAGTCTAGCTGCGTTAAAAATCGCACGATCTGGGAGGCCAATTCACGGGTCCGAAACGTGAAACTATGCGGTTACCAAACGTTTCCTTCAATAAATCAATTGTAGGCACGAGCTGTGTGAGATGTTGCGCCGCCTTGTTGAAACCACAGCTCCTGCACATCATGGTTGTTCAATTGTATGAACGAAAAAGTCAGTAATCATGGCTCTATAGCGGTCACCATTTACTGTAACGTTCTGACCAGCATCGTTTTTAAAGAAAAGTACGGACCAATGATTCCACCAGCCATAAAGCACACCAAACAGTCAGTTTTTCTGGATGTAACGGTGTCTCAACATACACATTATCATCACTCCAAATACGGCAGTTTTGTTTATTGACGTATCCATTCAAACAAAAGTGAGCTTCATCGCTAAAACAAAATTCACTTATGAAAATCGGGATCAACGGCAATCTTGTTTTGGGCCCATTCACCGAATCTACGCCTTGCTAGGTGATCGTGTGGCTTCAATTGTTGCAACGAGTTGGAGGATTTGTAAGCACGCAAAACCAAGATCTTTCCGCAAAATCTTCCATATAAAGTGGATGGACACATATCCAATTCCTGTGCACGATGGCGGATAGACTGATTCGGGTCTTCCTCTACGCTACGCTCTACAGCAGCAATGACTTCTTCTGTACGCACTGTACGACGTCTCTGTGGATGCGTATTATCATTTAGAGTAAACGTGGTGCGAAAACGTTCCATAGTTAATCGAATTAATTGCTCTGATGGACGATTATGTTGACCGTTAAAATGGACGTAGTGCGCGATACGTATTTCGAACAGAACCATGATTTTCAAAAATAAATTTGCACAATTTGGAAGCGTTGTTCAGGCGTCAGTCTATTCATGTTGAAATGCCAAACCAAAACTAAACATAAATCACTTGACAGCTGACAAAATGGCCGCCAGTTAAAAAAGTGTTGCCAACTTAAAGTTTTATACCTCTATAAAAAACACCCTTTATATATATTATATATATTTATATATATATATATATATATATATATTATATTATATATATATTTGAATAAAAAATTTAACTAAATAAATATAAAAAATGGTACTTACTTTTTAAATGTTGACAAACTCTTCATAAAAATTGCATACATTTAATAAAAAGTTGATAAACTAGTTAAAAGAATAGAGTACAAATGTCGCAGAGAACAAAATTACAACATTCAGGTGTTTCAACCAAACCGACTCTAAACAACACGAACAAATTTGTTTTCCTTTGATGTACCGACTTGAGATGGGAAAGTGTTTTGTTTACTAAAAACACTGTTCCTCGACAAACATGTTTTTCGGAACTGTTTATTTTTTACAAAACATGGCTCTTTTTGTTGAGGAAAAACAGTTTTTGTTTGTGTTTCGTGCTATGTCCGTTTGGTTGAAAACCCGGCCTAATAGTTCATCTAGTTTGCAAAAAAACAAATTTACTGATAGACAAGGCGAAATCGGCGCCATCGTTGGAAAAAATTTTCTAATTGAATTTTTTTTCATAACCTTCTCCAGGAGATGCCCCTGAAAGAGGATCAACATGTTGCGGGCGGTAACCTGGTCCGAATTTGTTTAAACAAATGTTTTTTTTAAACAAAGTCCAAAAATTGAAATTTTCGCCCCCGGAACAAGTTTTTTTAGGTAAATTGGACCATTTTGAACAAAAATGTCTCTTGTGAATTTTCGAGATATCGGCGATTTTAGGTGCGAGGAAAAACGCGAAAATGGCCACTTTCACCTCCCAATATCGGGGTCAAAAAATTAAAATTTTCAATGTTGCCAAGTGTCCAAATTAAAGTTTGAGATCTCCTCTACAAATTACCGTAGGAAATATTGCAATATCTTCATTTTTAAATATTGTTTTTTAACAGTTAACAAATTGCGTTCGAGCGCCCCGCGGCTGCATCGAAACTGTATACATAGATATATACGCAACGCCCGTACGTAGGCGCACGGAACTGTATACGCACTGCGATGCTCTATAAAGCTTTGTTTCTTGATTTCTTATTAAAATTAATATATTTGAAAAGTATGTAAAAAATATTTATTTATTAAGAGTAATTGTTATATCAAATTTAATTATTTATAACAAATGAATATAAATAAAAATTCAATATTCGATTAGGATGGTAGAAGAATTAAAACAATTTTATGAAATATAACTTATATATATTTAATAGAATTTTCGCAAATATTTAAATTACACCCACACATGAGTATACAACTTACGTTGTTGCTTTTGCAATTACATGCATTAGTTTTACAATTTTTTGTACATTTACATTGCCTAATTAACGAATCTGGTATCGAATTTTTTAACATGAATTTGGGTAACAATTCACCTGTTTCTATAGTGTAACCAAATTCTGTGGCATCTAAATGTCGTAATACCGAGAATACAATGACATTTTCCATATGTACGTTTGTAGTGAAGCTCGTGAAATGTGCAATTTTAAAGCATCGGATGTACATGGAATTTTTCCAAAATTAATACCCATCCCACAAGAACGTTCTAAAATTATTTGTCTAGCATTATCTGCTGTTTCTCCAGCTTTATTCAAAATTTTCAAATACAATTTTTCTAATGCATTGAATTCCATGGCATTTAATTGTAAGCCAGTACCAAGTGGGGTTAATGCATTTTGAGTATCTAAATCAAAGACTAAATCTAAAGCTTTATTTTTAGTACCTACTTTACTAGTAGTATCACAGCCTGTAAACGCATGTAAAGCAGGCAAAACTTGACAAACTTGACTAGTTAAATATTCAGCAGCTACATTACAAGACAATAATCTTGGCTTCTGACCAACTACTTTAAAATACAATCCTGTACAACCAATTAATTTGAAAAAGCTCCAATAATGAATTTGCTAATATAAAAATTGAATTTTTTGAAATGATTCAAAATTTGGTTGTTGTACATCATCACACTTACCACAGAAAATGCACTTATGATCACATTTAATTCGTTTAATAGAAAAAGACATAATTACACATTGTACATACTTGTAAGGGCGGAAAAGAAATGAATAAACTATTAAAGTGTCCGACTCTTATTTAAGCAATAGCATGTTTGAACTTTTGCATGATACTTCACGTTACAGCGAGTTGCAGCGCGTTTACAGTTCCGCGCGCCTAGCGGCCGCGGGCTCTCGAACGCAATTTGTTAACTGTTTAAAAAACAATGTTTTAAAAATAAAGATATTGCAATATTTCCTACGGTAATTTGTAGAAGAGATCTCAAACTTTAATTTGGACTCTTGGCAACATTGAAAATTTTAATTTTTGACCCCAATATTGGGAGGTGAAAGTGGCCATTTTCGCGTTTTCTCGCACCTAACATCGCCGATATCTCGAAAACGGCGCATTTTAGAGAAAATTCACAAGAGACATTTTTTGTTCAAAATGGTCCAATTTACCTAAAAAAACTTGTTCGGGGCGAAAATTTCAATTTTTGGACTTTGTTTAAAAAAAATTTGTTTTTAAACAAAATTCGGACCAGGTTACCGCCGGCAACATGTTGATCCTCTTTTCAGGGGCATCTCCTGGAGAAGGTTATGAAAAAAAAATTCAATTAGAAAATTTTTTCCAACGATGGCGCCGATTTCGCCTTTGTCTATGATATATAGTTTAAAATCTTCGAGAGGAAAATAACAATTTTAAATTATTATATGTATGTTCAAAGGGTGCTATATGTCTTGAAAGGTATGCCTTACGAGGCAGCCTTGCAAAACGTATACCTATGTAGCTTTAGATTATAATGGCTGTGAAGTAATTTAGGCTAGACTTACATATAGCAGAGATATATTGGGTTATTCTCTTTAATATTAATGATTAAATTAAAATTGTTAGGAAGATTCTCGTAGTACGTGTGTTTTATCACCATCAAATGAAAATCTTTTCGTCGAGATACAAGGATTGATAATAAAACAAGGACGAATATTTTTGGTTACATTTAAAGGTCTTGAATAAATAAGAAATCTGACGGTTTTTAGGGGCATATTTGATTTGACCTCAATATAAAGGAAAAAAAATTGGCAGATAACTATTGTCCCATCAGAATTTTGGCTGATACACGAGTGATAATGGATAATATGATATTAATTAAGAGCATGGTTTAGAGATTTTATTATTGTAAATTTCCGTATTGCTATACATGATAGGAATCTTCTCTGCCCGTGTTTGTCAATTGAAAAGATAAATACAAAATTTTACTTTTATTTCGATCTGAAGAGTTTTGGATCCGCTTTTCTTTTCATGAAGCATAGAATCTAGTAGTGCAGGGGGCTATTTGCAAATTATCGCTTAAAATGAGACAATTCAAAACATCAACAAAATATTTCCGTTAATACGAAATTTAAAAAGAAAATAAGCAAATAGCACCCTGACCAAACGTAAATTAAAACACTCTATGATACATAATTTTAGTATATAATGGATAATAAAATAAAAATAAGGAAAAAAAAGTATTATTTGCAAACATTCTTCATGTAAAAAAAGCCTAAACAATTTGGCAATGTTGCCTATAATGCGTTCGGGGTACGTGCTTCCCGTTTGAGTTTGACTTTGAAACGTCATAAAAAATAAGGTTATCTGCCAACCGGAAAGAGCAGAAGAAAAATTGTAAAAACAAGTTAAGTAATTTTTTACATTATGATTAATTTTAAGCAAGTAGTATTTCAGTTAAAACTATCAATAACAAATGAGTCCAAAGAAAATTTTAAAAATTCTCATAAATTTATTTCAGTTTTTGAAAACAAATAGTTTTTATATCCTCAGAGCATGTAAGAGGTAAAATAAGAAGTGCTTTATAGAGTTTTTTAATGGAAAAAGTAACAATTTTGTGTTTCATTTTTTAATTTTGTGCAAAAAATAAGTATCGTAGATTCCACCTTCCAATTATGGGACTAAGAAAAAACGCATATAACATAAATAGCAGGTTAAAAATATTTATTAAAAAAATGATCAAAATAGCACGGTGATATTGTTAACTTGTTGTACCAAACATAAATTTAGTAGAACCTCGTAATACCTATAAATAATAAAAGGCACAGAAAATATCCTTTCACGTTAGGCAAAAATTGGATCATTGAGATTTAAATTGCCGGCAACCGCTTTAAAAAATTACGAGGTCTGCTTCGAATTGATGTTGCCAGATTTTGCGAAAAATTACTCAAAAAACAAAATTTCAAAACTTTGCCAAGTAAAGGGAGACCAAATTCTTAAACAAAATTAATGATTTTATATTTAATTAAAATATTTTACGTCACTGTCAAAACGGCGAAATCAAAGAGTCACGGTAGACGTATGCTCCCTCACAATAAGCTGCCTCATATTCTCATAATTTTTCGATATAAGTAAAACACTTGTATGACATATTGGGCTCATCTTAAAACGAATTAATTATTCATATATTATAATTAATATCAGACACGACGTTTGCTGTGTCGTTGGAACATACAATGTTAACCACCGGAAAACGAGAGTGGGAGTCCGAGAGGTTTCTCCTTTGAAGTTCAACTTATACATTTACGCAACCTTCGCATCTAATAATGTTGTATTTTTTATGCGACCACTAAAGGATTTTTTTTTTTACATCTTCACCCCAGTCATGGATATTTGTTGACAGGGATCTAAGCTGTTAGAGTTCCAGTGCAAGAGAGTCTCTTTTTCATCAAGGGATTTGGTTCTTCGGTTCTCGTTTGACTCCCACCTGTTCGTTCATTGACGCCCCCCCCCTCTATCATTTATTTGAATAAATACCCTTTGTGTCAATATGCTCCCAGTCCCTTGAACCTGTCTACGCCACTGCTTACTATCAAAAAATTGACTAGCTTGAAACTAGGATAATTGTAGTTATAATTGCAACCTTTCCAGTAAGTAAAGCAACAGCTCTAACTTTAGCCATAGCTTAACAATTAAACTTCAAAAAGAAGTTCATAGTCTAACACATTTTTATAGTTTCTAAGTTAAATTTTTTATGGGCATGCTGCAGGGAAATTTCTAAAACGCTGCAGGAGAAACGCGTCTGCTGAAAAAAAAAACGATTCATGTTGGTCTTAAAATTGTAAATTGTACTCGCACTCTTGGGCAAATTACTTTAAAGGAATAAGGTTCCCAATATAAAAGAACTCTTGAAAACGGTTATACGTAAAAAAATGTGAAGATTAGATCTAACGATAGAAATTTGCGTCGTGGCTGAGTTCCAACCCTAAATTCGGATTGGTAAAAAATAAAAAGAAAAATAATATATTTTCTTGTGTTCTATTTATTAAATAATATGATTACAGACTTAATAGAATTAAAATTAAACATTAATAACGTACCGTAACTTCAACAATGCAAATCAACAATTTAAAAAAATAGTCATAATTTTAATGGGAGGGATGTACTTGATGGATTGACAGCAAATTATCAATATTTGGCTTCAGTTTTGTAAGGAATAACCGCAAATCTCCCCGTTCTATGATGTTCAATCTGCTTCTTTTTTTTGTTAATAAGTTTGTAACGACACTAAAACTTTTTTCGACAAGGTATGACGAGGGAAACGCTATTAAAAGTTTTCTCGCAATTTCCCACAGCCCAGGATATTTTTCGGGTATTTCTGCCTGCTGCCAAAATGTTTGATAGCCTTTTTAAATTTCACCCTCAGCTTCTCATTGGTGCTAAGCTCGAGTAGCTCCTCTTATAATACCACATTCGCCACTTCCATTTCATCAAATGGATTTATGATCCATGGTGGTATTTCCATCGTCAGAATATCTTCAAATCTATTTTTGAAGTCATCATGCAGGGCATTTAAATGTTGAACGTATGTCTGAATATCCTCATCAAGACATTCTACCTGTGACAAGTTTGGAAACTTGGAAAATTCGCGCCCCGACTAATATTTTGCTTCATAAATTTCAATTTTCCAAGAAAAGCCGAAATTAAACCCTTTGTTTTTATTAAATTTAGGCTGTCCCCTTGTAACTACAAGTTAATGTCATTAAATTTTTTAAACAAATCTGTCAAATACGCGGTGTCTGCTTTCAATTTGATCAGGTTTTCTTTTAAATCTGGATCTTTACTTTCCAGAAAACTCTAAAACTGACTCAAAAAGTGAGTAAAATCTTGTTAAACATGCACCTTTCGACAACTAGCGTACTTCATTATGTAAGAGCAATCATTGGAAGTCTTCATCATTTTCGTCGCACAATTGTGCAAATAAACGGGTATTCAACGCATTGCTTCTTATTTTGTTAACTGCTTTAATCACAAATTGAAGCGATTGGTGCAATCTATCACTCAAATTTTTCACTACCAGGTGTTGTCGGTGGATGACACAGTGAATTGCAGTTACTCCTGGTATAATTCTTTTAAGATGGCTTATAAACCCACGATATCGCCCGAAGATGGCAGGACCTCCATCTGCTGCCACCGAAATAATGTTTGTAAATGGAATCGATTTTACCTTAAAAAAATCACTTAGGACATTAAATATTGATTCGCCTTTAGTGTCCGTCTCCAAAGTTTTGGTGAATAGCAGCTCTTCATGGATTTCTTCGTCCATAACAAATCGAACATGTGCCAATACTAATGCTACATTACCAGGTAAAGTTGACTCGTCCAGTTGAATAGAAAAATGAGTTGTTTGCAGATAATTACACAAGAAGCTTTCAATATCAGAGCTCATTTCATCAATACGTCTTTGTACCGTGTTGTTACTCAAAGGAATTCTTTTGAGTACGTCAAATGGAAGTTTGTGCAGAACAGTTTTTAAAACCTCTTCAACAGTGGGTAAAATTAACTGTTCTCCGATGGTGTGTGGTTTTCAGATTTCACTAAAAAAATGTTTGTTTTAGTAATTATAAGGCGACTTTAACAGGATATGGCTATTTTAACAGAATAAAATAGGATTAATTAATTATTGCAATAAAAAAACCAAAATGCCCGCGGCAAAACTGATTTTAATTATTAAAAGCAATAAACTGCTAAGACCCATATAGAGGTTTTCACAAAACGGCTGAACCTATTTTAATGTAATATAAAATATGTTTTGATTAATTATATTTTGATACATTTCTGTAAATTCGAGAGAAAATACTTTTAAAGAATATTTTGACATCAAAACTCCGCGATTTTAATGATTTATTTTTATTACTTTGATGTACGTTACGAGTGGTACATAAAGACACGTACAATTTATGAAAATATTTTTAGTCATTTAGCATTAGCAACTACGAGGGCACTGAAATATGTACAAACATGCAGGTCAATCATATATCTCTCCTTTAGTGAATCACCACAGTCGGGTAAATAAATAATTTTATAATAAAAAGTACTAAAAGTTCAATCTTTCTCGGCTTTCTGTTCTTTTATAGAAGTATCGAATAATGGCCCTGTTCAGTATTTAATTTTTATTACGTACCTACTAGACGCAAACATAACAAATATAATATTATTACAATATAAAATAAAAGTATGAATAACAAATAGGCAGGTACTTACTTTTTCCGGCACTGGCAAACACTGACATCGATTCACTCACACTTTTCTTTTCAAAATTCCGGAAACAAATGAGTAACGCTTGTCCTTGGCATTCGTATTTATATTGGTGAAGAATAAAACAAGTTCAAGCAAGATTGCAAGCACAGCACAAGTCGTATTTCGTCCCTTTGCACGTCTGAACGGGTTGCGTTGTGGGCGGGCGGCGCTTTGCATGTCTCGACGCGCGTTGTACTGAATATCGAATATGCAAGTTTTTACAAGTAACAGTCGTTGACCTTCTTAAAATACACTACTCAAAAAAGTTAAGGGAGGTTTTAAAACAAGGAAATTAATGCTAAATAAACAGCCTATCTGATCCATATGCCGGCCTAACTGAAAAAATTTTTTTCAAGCCCGTGGACCAAAAAAAAAAGCAAAATATTTACCTTATTATTTTTTCGCGCTATCTGTTAGGATTGCATGAGGACCGTAGCTCCTAAAAAATTTTAGCCAAAAAATCTGAAAATTAGAATCTTAAAGCTTCAAAATGCTTTTTTTTAAAGTCTCAATACGACCATTTTTCACCGAAATACAGCCTGTCAAAAATCACCGAAAAATGGAATTTTTTTTTGCTCCCTTAATTTTTTTGAGTAGTGTATTATCTGCCTACATTGATAGGTAAAGCCAAGCCAACATTTTTGTTCTTTACTATCGAAACCAGATAAATTTTCGTGGACCCCCACTTACAACTTGTGAACCCCCATTTTTTTTTCACGCCAACGTAGACCCCCCGTCGAGTCTCCCGTGGACCTCTGGGGGTCCACCTGAACCACTCTGGAAAACACTGCTCTAAGGTTTGATAAAAAATATCCATTTGTTTATATTATCTATCCTTGTATTTTTATTATTTATTTATTATTATACGGTGATGTATACATAGTACTATAGAGGTTGCAAGATGATAAAATCTAAATGTTACAAATTATAGCACGGTATTTAAGAATACCCAATCTCCTTAACAGGTTGACTGCCGACCACTCCGATCGGAGTGCGTCGGGTCTCTTCGCCAACGCCGTCTACTCCGATCGGAGTTCGACATGCGTTCTTACGAAACGTTTTAGTATTCCATCGGCGTTGTATATGAAACGTGTTTCTAGTGGTGGCGTTGCTTAAAAACGCAAGTTCTAACAGGTGCTTAAGTGGTTCCGCGGATTTGCTTTTGGTTTGGTTGTAATCTGCCGTACAATATGGACAATCAACCTGGGCCTTCTGGTATTAAAAAAATACATTGTAGTGATGAAAAAAAGGTATATGATAAGAAAAAGAAGCTAACTGACACTGAATTATTGCAGCTATTGGAAGAAAGCGGAGGTAGTAGTGACGAACATTACGTACCAGACACAGACGATAGTGATGTAAATTCAAGCTCCGAGTCCGAAGAAGAGAATTTTATAGACCCTATTCGGCCACATCAAACACTTCCTAGCCTTGATGAGATAAAATGGAACGACAGAGGTGCGTTAAAACAAATTTTGTTCCAGAAAACCCAGGAATTATTGGTGCAAATTCCAGGACAGGGTGCACCTATCGATTTTTTCGAAATGATCATTGATGATGATTTTTTACAAACTATTGTAGAACGAACGAACTCTTACGCAGTCGAGGTTTTGCTGCGCCAGAAACAAGTACAAAATCACGTATTACTAATTTTAAAGATCTTACTCTTGACGAACTAAAAAATTTTTTTGGCCCTGTTACTTCACACTGGCACAATATCCTTGAGCCGTCTTAACGATTATTGGAAAACTGATCCGCTATTTAATCTACCTGTTTTTAGAAAATATATGTCAAGGAATAGATTTTTGCTTATCTTGAGGTGTTTGCATTTTACATCTCCAGATATGGATCCGGCAGATCGGCTAGGAAAGATTAGATTTGTGGCAGATTTTTTTAACAACAAGATGGGAGAAATTTACTATCCTGGAAGAGAGTTGTCTTTGGATGAAGCTATGGTACTTTATCGGGGTCGTCTCCAGTTTAAACAGTATATCAAGAATAAGTGTCATAAGTATGGTATGAAGTTATACATGCTGACAGAGCCTAATGGACTTATTTTGAAATTTCGTGTCTACGAAGGTGCAACAGATGTTTATGGTGGAAGCGGACATACTGAAAAGATTGTTTTACATTTATTGGAGGAAAAATTGGGTGTGGGACATGCTGTTTATCTAGACAATTTTTACAATAGTGTTAATTTAGCTAGGAAATTACTTCAACAAAATACATACTGCACTGGTACGCTGAGAGCTGAGAGGAAAGATAATCCGAAAGAGGTAATGAGTGCAAACTTAAAACGTGGTGAGAATAAATCTATGTTTTGCAATGGAGTGCATGTCGGAAAATGGCGCGATAAACGCAATGTTCAATACATTTCAACAGGAATTTGGAAGCGAAATGGGCATTTTTAAAAACAAAGAAATCAAGAATCTGAAAAAACCCTCCGCAATCATTGGATATAATGCTTTTATGTCTGGTATAGATAGACAGGATCAAATGATGGCATATTATCCTTGCAGCTGTAAAACCATTCGGTGGTACAAAAAGTTATTCATGCATATGTTGCAAATGAGCATGATAAAACGCCTATTTTTTGTGCAATAAATATTCGCGGTCTGACAGTTACGATTATATGACTTCCGATTGGATGTCATAAGAAATTTACTAGCCAGACGACCAATTACTAATTTGCCGCAAATTCCTCCAGGCCAAATAAATGTCCACAGCATTAGCAAAGTAGAAAAAATTGTTAGTGAAAAAAAGGAACTAAAGAAACAAAACGGGTAAGCAGAAGGAATGCAAAGAATGCAGGAAAAAAATAAAATAAGAAAGCAAACAGTGTATGAATGCAAATGTGCCCTGGACAACCAGGTTTTTGCCTTAATTGCTTTGAGGATTACCATAAAAATGTACAAAAATGATTTAGAAACAAATGTTTTGAGTTCATGAGTTCGATTTATTATTTCTTTACTTATTTAATTGGACACTCCGATCGGAGTGTTCGGCATCTAGTAAAAATTTTTCACTTGCAATGCCGATTACTCCGATCGGAGTGAATTTTTTTTTTTCTAATATTTTGAATGGCACATAAAAAAAAACACATCCAAGGGACTCATTTTATTTCATATTTACCACAATAAAATAGAAAAAATATTTGGAAAAATCTTACCGGCGTCAACCACAAACTCAAAAATATAGATCGGCAGTCAACCTGGTTAACCGATAATAGTATTAAGTACCTAAATTTTAAAATTAAATGAAGGAATATAAGAATTTCATTTTTGTACAGAAGAAATTTTTAAATATAAATCACTTGCCAGTAAATTTTCGCTAATACAGGTCCTCTCAGAATACCTGTAACTGGTATTCCGCGAAAAATCGTGGTTGTTGGGATCAGATCTTACCTAATGGTAGTACTTCTCCAACGTTTCGGTTACAATTACAAGAGATATCTTCAGGGATTTCTACTTTTTGAGTTTGGAACATTAAATGAGACTGGAGAGGCACTAGCCCGAACTTTTTACTCGATTTCTGTTTAAAAATTTTCGCTGTGTTCCGCTCCATTTATGCAGTGACAAGCAGAAAGTATGCGACATATGGGATTTTTCTTTATTATTTTAAACTTAGAAGAAAAGAGAGTTTAGAGGTGGATTCTGCATCATTTAGAACCCAAAAAATGATTTTGTAGTGCCGATTGTCAATTGTCGTGTGGTGGCAAATTTAAATTTTCTGAAGTTTAAAATCCAAAAGTCACTCTGTTTATTAAAGTATCAAAAATATTTATTAGAAAAAACGTATTTAGAATTGAATTTTTATGGTAAAAGGGATAAAATATTCTACATTGATTGGACAAAAATGGTTATTTATGAATTTTTGATAGAAGAATTTTAAAATTTATTTGTTAATTCCACACCATGTTCTACTTCGTTCACAACTAACAATTAAAAAATTATGATTTTCGTTAAAACCAACTATCGCACGGACAATTGTCGAATATTGGTCTGGTCGTCTGCAAAGCGTAATGTATAGATGATGCTGTCCTCTATCGGCAAATTTTGCATGCTACCATAAAATGAAATGTCAAACACTTTTTCAATATTTTAACAAACGGAATGACTTTTGGACTCTTTAAACTTTAGAAAATTCAAATGTCCCGCCAAACGACAATCGGCTCTGTAAAATCATTTTTTGGGTTGTAAATGATGTAGAATCCAACTATAGACTCACTTTTCCTCTAAATTTAATGATAAAAAAAATCCCATAGGCCGCACACTTTTTGCTTGTCACCGTATATGGTCACGATGTTAAATATTTGGGTATATACTGGTAAATCTCGTTCATAGGGTAGGGTACAGTAGGCTAAATTTTTAGGTTGATTTCCAAATTATTTTAAACTTTTTTTAGAGAAGGGCTAAGAGAAGCCTTTCTTTCCTAAAAAAACCAAAGATCTAGTAATCTAAAGCCGGCAAAAAGTAGCTATAGGTATGCGATGGAGATACTGTTGTATATATTTTATTGAAGTCGCCATATTTATCTAGAAGAATAGTTTTTAAAAGGTGTAGGTTAAGTGTAGACTCCGTAAGTTAGTTTTTTAAGGTAATGTAGTTGTGCATAAAAAATAAGTTAAGTACATAATAAGGTGGGGATTCTCAGTCGAGTCGTAGAATAATCAAATTTCCCATTTTCGGTGATCCAAGCGTGACAAAAAGAATTTTTTTCTGAGAAAATAACCTGAACTAAAAGCGCCTAATTATCGTGTGAAAAAATGGCTTGCGATGCAAATATGATTTTATGTAAAAGTTTGGCAAATTTATGCTTCGTTTTTATTCAAGAGTAGTATTCGTTCTTTTGAGAAACACATTTTTTTTAGCGAGCCTACTCAAACTCAGGATGTTTCTGAATTTGAAGGAGTATGGCGATTTAGTACTCAACCACAAAATGAATTGACTATTTTTATTTTAGCGATTAAAAAAATGTTTAGTCAACATTATTTTAACGGTTTATAACAACACAATTTTGATGTAAAGACGCATTCAACATGCAATGCTCGCACTGCATCTATACAGATTTAGGTTTAAAAAAGAAGACGAATGATCAACAATTCATTTACCTGAATACACTTTTATTCCTTTTAATAATTTGGACCAAATGAGTTTTGTCGACATGCTGCGGTAAGTAAATTAAACGTTAGTAACAGGCAATGCGACTTTAATATCTTTTTTATATCCTTTATTATTTCATTTGTTTGTGGGACATGCTGTGTTACAATAACCATAAAATTAACCAAAAACAAATAGTGAATGCGTCAGTACATAAGACTATTTTTTTTAGTGTTCCGTACGGAACACTGATAAGGTCAGTTCGGTATCCGGTATAAAATTTGGCACTAACATAGGAATTGATGGTCTTACCAGAGTCGTGTAGTTTTGAAAGTTAAATTTTGACTTAAGGGATTAGTTTTGGGGGGGGGTGATTGAAATTCGGAAGTGAAAATCTTTTTTTTTACCAGGTCATCTATCGGGGTGTGAAATAAAAGCTTGTAAAAAATACGAGTTTCAAAAAATATATATAACTAGCCGTGCCCGCGGCTCCGCTCGCGTGGACTTGATTCACTACTATCGTCATGCTTATTCCTCATGTTACCGAACGTAATTAAAACTATCTGCCATTATTTCCCATTATTTTTTCACTTATCTCCTATTATCTCTTCATAATTTCCATTATCTAGGCTCATCGCCCATTATTTCTACTTATCTCCATTTATTTCTCCTTATCTCCCATTATTTCTCCTTATCTCCCATTATCTAGGCTTATCTCGACTTATCTCGCATATTTCTCTATACCTCCCATTTTTCTCCTTATCTCACGTTATTCCAAAACCTATACCATAACTTCCATTATCTATGACTTATCTCTGCTTTATGTCCCAGTATTTCTCCTTATCTCCATTATTTTTACCTTATCTCTCATTACCTCATCTTATCTCCCATTATTTAGGCTTATATCGAATTATATAGAAACGTATGTATAAATTTATAAAAACATGTAAATCAGATAGGTGGTTCTCTAGTGATAAGCGCACTAACGGACAGACAGACAGACCAGGCAGAGAGACAGGTAGACCGACAGACAGAAAGACGTTGCATTATATTATATATATATATATTCTATATATATATATATATATATTATATATATATATATTATAGAATAGAAAGATTACAGATAACCTGGCCAAGAGACATATGTATATTTTTAAAAAAAAGTACGTAATCGGATAAGTGATTCTCTAGTGATAAGCGCACTAACGGACAGACAGATAGACATACAGACAGATAGACAGACAGAGATACGTTGCATTTTATATATATTATAGATGTAATAAAATATATATCTATAACTCTGATAGAGAAGAGAACATGTTTTGAATTTAAAAAATCACGTAATCGGATAAGTGGTTCTAGAGGGATAAGCGCACTAACGGACAGACAGACAGACAAGAGGACGTTGCATTTTTATATATTATAGATATTTAAATTATTATTATTATTATTATATAACCTGGCCAAAGAATATATGTATGAATTTAAAAATAGACACGTCAACTCGGATAAGTGGTTTCTCGCGTGATAAACGCACTAATGGACCAAACAGACAGGACAGAGAGACATTGCGTTTTATATATATATATATATATATATATTATATATTATCGATTATAGATATTCTCTGCTACATAATATTGTTTCCAAATTTAATGGTTTGGCTGTGTATTGCAAGGGAACGCGCTAGCGGCAAACTTTTTTTCCGACTTCATTCGCTATTATCATCACTGCTCATTCCTTATGCTACCTATCGTAATAAATATAGCCGATATAACCTGCCAAGAGCCAGAGAACATATGTATGTTTAAAAAAAATAAATCGTAAATCGGATAAGTGGTTCTCCAGTGAATAAGCGCACTAAC
>JAHKBH010000639.1:0-33000 GCA_019049505.1 Pachyrhynchus sulphureomaculatus
ACAATACGTTCATTGGATACAATTCCACCTTCCCAATAGATTGTGTTCTTTCAGTTCCGTGCTTCAAGCTTCTTTTTCTTATTATGTTGTTATTAACAACCCATTTTTCTTCTCCAGTTATGACTTAATCCAAGCAAAGGTTCATTTTGTTGACGGGCAAGAAGAGAAACTGCTGTGAAAACACGGTCCAGTTTGTTCTGTTCTGTCAAGACCAGTGGAACCCATATATCTTTATTTCGAAGTATATCCAAGTTGCTTTATTTGATGAAATGCAGTTGAATTGTCAAAATTTAGTCTCTCAGCAATCTCTTCAGTGGTAATCCGTGGATTACTAAGTCACAGATAAAGTCATTATCAATGCCTGAAGATCACCCAGAGTGAAGTTTATCGATTAAATTGAAGTCACCATTTCAAAATCGACCATACCACTTTTTAACTGTCCTAAGAGCAGGAGTACGATCCAAATAAACGTCTTGAATATTTTTTGCTGCAGTTCCAACACTCATTCCCTTTTTAAATTCATATAACATAATATGACAAAAATGTAACTTTCCATTTTGATTATTAACCTTGCACACAAATTAATTGAAACAAACTTTTTTTTAGGGTTATGTTTACTCACGACGCATTTAGATAACTGCCAGTTAATAATATGATTATAAAATAAACATCAGCACATTCGAAAGTGCACGCTTCTGCCATCTATGAAAATCAGGCAAGACATTTTGCAACACCCAATATAATATAAAATTTACTTACCTAAATTTATAAGAATCTCTCAACTCAGCCAAACTCTTCAACGTCTCAATAAACATATCGCTGCAATTAGCTCCGGAGACTTCAAACATGACCCCTATTATATGCAAAACCTGATGCCAAGCAGCATTGTACTGGTAACTTAAACAAGAATGAATTATGCTAAAGCATTTTTCAAGTTTTGACCGGTGCTGATTTATAGTTTCTTGGGATTCACAAGCTGGACTAATCGCATCTTTTAAAAGAACCTATAAACACATAAATAAATGTAGGCAATTAAAATCCAGAAAGACTCTACTTATAATGGTACAGTTAGTTCAGAATGTGAGAAATTTCATTCAAATATCACAAAAATTTGCCCAGACTGAAAACTATGAGGGTCATTCAATAAGTAAAAAGACAAATAGCTCTACCTCAAAAATGGTTTATTGGATTGCTACAAAATTTGGCCTACTTAATCCCCACCAACCTTAATACACTTGTCCCACCTTCCTGCTAGCTTCTTGATTCCTGTGGCAAAGAATTCTTTCAGTTGACATCAAAGGTTCAACTTTATCCATACTGTAATAACATTCTAGAATGTATTTCATTTGGCGTTAACATCTTCTGCTACCAAAAAAACTTGTGACAGAATGCTGCTCTTCTAAAATGCAGTCTTCCAAAGGACTGGCCATGGTAAACTGGACATTTTGAGGTTATGTTTACATTACATGACTGAACAGCTGATTAAAACTCATCACAAAGTTGCTAACTTACACTCCTGGAAGTATGGAGTGGTTTCGTTGAATATGGGTTTAAGCCGAGATTACTTGTATTTTTACTCATTGAATGAGCCTCGTATGTCTAATGTATGATTATATTACTTGAATTATAAAGACTAATTATAATAACCACAAAATTTAAAATATTGCGAAAAGGGTCACTGCAGCTGCAATTGATCATAAGTGTTTTCACAAACAAAAACTTACCTCTAAACAATGTGTAGCTCCAGACATAACTTCAGGGGGGGGGGGGGGGGGGGGGGGGGGGTCATTTCTGCCACTAAGCCACATCTGTGAAACATTAGCAAAGAATTTAGGCAACAAACTGATGGCCATACTAATATCAGTATCAGCCAAATGGACATGTGCTTCCTGCATAACCAACAGCCATGCTAAAGTCGGCTGAACATCAGTATTACTTGGCTGATATTCATAGAGAGCTGCTATAAGTTTGGCATTTAAATCACTTGATATAACAGATTTTTGAGCTGCAAATAATGAGTGCAAGACTTGTAAACCACAAGACGTAACTATAGGATAATTCAAGGTCATTAAACGAAGAATAATTTCACAACACTTCTTTATATGACTCTTAGAAAAACTTTGTATTGTTTCTTTCAGTAGTCCTAATGTGTGCAGTATAGTCGTTTGCCCAGACTGTATAGAACTAACTGCTACTTTACCAGTACTCCCTCCCATAGAGCTCTCAAGTATCCCTTCACAAAATTCTGCACATTGAACGGCAGCTACATTGTGATTTGGGCTTTTTTCAAAGCAAGGAGCCCTTACTAGAGCGGCAATCGAATGCTGGGCAGCCTTACGCCACTTAGGCTTTGAGTGGATACAAAACGGGTTCAAAATGGCATAAAAAATTTGTTTTGTTGAATCATGAGTCCACATAGCCAGCTCCTGAGCCTGTAGAAGTGTTGTTAGTACTCCAAAAGTTGATTTTATAATTACGTTATTCTCTGCAGATGAAAAATCTTTCAGTATATGCAACATTTTTAAAGTAACATCAGAAAAATTTTTCCTCAAAACAGCTTCAGGTACAGTTTTGATACCCATATTTAACAAAGCTAGTACAGCAGTTATTTGGTCTTCATTTTTCTCTGCACTATTATAAATGGTCTCTAAAGTGGTTAGTAAGGAGCAGTAGTACTCAGTGGATGTCTCAGAACCACCACTCTGTTTAATAACTTCAGTTATTGCAGCCAAAATGGCAAGCATTTCCTTATGAAGAGCCGAGTCTGCATGAAAAGTCTTCATGAACTTATTAAAAGACATGTTACTACAAGCAGACCAGTCAGATGCAAATGACTGCATAGACTGATATGTTCCAGAACCAAAACTGCTTTCTGATTCCATATCATAGCTTTCTTCATCCATATCAACGTCCTTTTGAGATGGAGGATCCTTAAAAAGTTGCAAAGCATCATGTTTTCTTAGAGAATCGGTGGTCAGAGAGCTGGGTCCCAAATTCTCCTGAAAAAACCTACTTTTAGCTTGATCCCTATATTTATGAGTTTCAGGATTTGAACTGGAGCTTTGCCCTTTGGGCCAGCGCTTTCCTTTACTTTGTCCTTTTAATTTACTTCGAAATTTTCCCATTTTCGATATGTACGATATTTGGACCTAGAATAAAGTAAAGTTATGTAAAAAAAAAGGAATTTTAGGGAGTTCAGTACTTCTAAATGGAAAAAAAAAAAAAATAAAAGCTTACTTATTTTAAGAAATAAGGATGTTCATACAGCGATTTCTCTAAGAAAAACGTGAAAAAGTACAACAAACATTGGATTAATTTGAGGTTAGAAGGTAATTTGACATAAGAGCACGTGCATCCAAAGTTAGGCGTTTTTGGCCGAGTACCTAACATTCTCATATTCCAAAAAAACTGTATAATTGATGATTAGGATATCAAGAACCTTATGAACCTAAATTATTGCCTCCAATTAATAGATGCCGCCACGATAGCTACAGACTACCATATATACAAGGGATTGTATATTTAGTTGCCGTTATTTATTTTATAAAAGTATACATATTTTTACATTTTAAAAATTATACGTGGTTATTTGATAACAATAATATCTCTCAAATAAGGTTTGCTTGTCTTAAAAAAAAAGGCTTGTATTCAGTTTCTACTCTTTCTAAAAGCCTCATTCCTGAGATGCAAACTCTTACGTTACTGTTTTATTATTTAGATTCCGCACTCGTGCCGGTCCTGGAGCGCTTTAGGGACTTCCCTGCAGCACCTGTGCTAAACCCATAAAAAAAAAAGTTCAAAATGAAGGAGACCAGCTGCTACTACTTACTTAGTAATTGTTCATTGAGTTTGCCACACAACTCATGTGGACAACTTTTTCCACGGATTATAGTCGATGATTTTTCTCATTGACTATTAATATTTCAACCGTCTCCATTCATAATTTTTCATAGCTGTCCATTGTCGACTAATATTTCTTAAAGCTACCAACCATAATTTTTCTCACAGAGATTCACTGCCTACTCATATTTCATAGAGATACCGTCCATAATTTTTCTCACAGAGAACCATTCTCGACTCATTTTATAGCGGTTTACCGTTCTTTATTTTTGTCCCAGAGACCCATATTATCTTTTTTTTTTTTTTCCAGAGAACCATTATCGACTTTTTTTAGCGGATTATCGTTGTTAGTTTTTGTCCCGCCGACTAACTTTCCAATGGGCTACCATCCATAATTTTGCTCGCAGAAAGCCATTGTCGATTAATTTTTTAGCGGGGTAGTATCCATAATTTTTTTCACTGGGACTCTCTGCCAACTCATTTTAGTGGACTACTGTCTATAATTTTTCTCACAGAAAGTTATTGTCGACTAATTTTTCAGTAGGCTACCGTCCTTAATTTTTCTCACAAAGACCCATTGTCGACTAATTTTTCTGCAGGCTATCATCCCTAATTTTTGTCACAGAAAACCATTGTCGACTAACTTTTCTTAATTTTTCGCACAGACGAACAGTGTCAAAAAAATTTTCAGCTGGTTTCCGTCCTTAATTTTTGTGAGTCAATTTTTCAGCAGCTCCTCAAATTGTGTCACGGAAACCCGTTTTCGACTTCTTCGTGGAGATACCGTCGTTAATTATTGCTAAAGATACCTATTGTCGATTTTACAACAAACTACTCTCTTTATGACGACGGATTAATGGAAAATTATTAGGCAGTCAGTCTGCGTAACAAAAATACAACACTTACAGTTCGCCCTAGAAAAAATTAGTCAACAATAAGTCTTTGAAACATGGCCCAAAAAGTGAGTCGACAATGAATCCCTGCTGAAAAAATTAAGGACCTTAGCCCGATGAAAAAAAATTAATTAAATAATGGACGATAGACCACTAAAAAATCAGTTAACAACATAGTGAATATTAGAATAGAGGAGGTAAAGTATAGAGCCTGCTGCAAGCGACAGTATGGTATCGGTAAAAAGAGAAAGAAATAATTAAGTCATTCCGTTTCTCTTATCAGAGCCAGCGAAAAATACAAAAAACATTCTTCTACGGGTACGCACGGCTTGCGCCGAATAAGAGAGACAGAATGACACCTATTATTTCATTCTCTTTCTATTACCGCTACGCTTCCCGCGAGAACTTACCTCCTCTATTCTAATGTCTCTATGGTTAACGATAATTCAGTAATTGTATTATACTGAACGGTAGCCTAATATAGAAATTAGGGAATAAAGACTCTCTTTAAAAAATGTGCAAACGTGGGTAGCTGGTTCTGTATTAGAATAGCTATTCCAAGTTGATTATGGATCTGTCATTAAAATGTAATACACAAAAGCACAAGTGCTCCGAGAGTATAGTACAGATATTTTAATGAAGCTAGAACTAGAAGTTATATATATATATATATATATATATATATATATATATATATATATATATATATATATATATATATATATATATATATATGTATATAGATATATATATATATATATATATATATATATATATATATATATATATATATAATAATATTCCACAATCATATTTATTCAAAAAACTGCTGTAGTACACAACCAGATATACCTACATGTGTATAATAAGTTGCCTATACGGGAAAACAACGTCCGTCGCCATCTCATAATCATTCTTGTAAAAATCCTCATAACAGACACCATCTAGAGGCAAATAATTAAAATTGAGAAAAACCTTAGATTATTGGTCCGGAACCTTCCGTAGTTTCCGAACCGGAGTAGTGATTGTAATGAAAATATATTTTCGAAACGTTACAATAATTAAAATACAAATTTCTAATCATGAAAATACCCAGGAATTTTAAATTAAGAAGTTATTATCGAACATTTTAATAAATAAATAACCAAACAGAACAAAAAAAAAAATGATTCAAAAATAAGTAACACTACGGGGATTCTTATACAAACATTTATTCTTGTTTTAATATACCAATAATAATTGTGATTTCATTAACAGTAACAATAAAATTATGCACTCTAAACATTATATTTTCTTATAATTTGTTTCGTTATATAGTTATAAACTACGTTGTGCTATTTTTTACCATTACATATCTTTATTTTGTCAGTAACATCAAATATAATTGGCTCATATAAATAAAGACAATTTTTTAGAATTAATATAGGAAGAATTTTCTACTTGAAGAAACTAAAGCCTTACAATATAAGGTGTTTTAAAAGTAATCTTTCGATAGTTATCATCAGAACCATTCAATCAATGAAAAAATTTAAAAGACAAAACTTTCTGAAACACCCTTTATATTAATAATACCTAATGAGTACACAAACGATATCATACAGGGTCGCATTCACAAAACTCAAAATATACGAATGACGTTCCAAAATATTGAGCATGTAGAGGTAGGATTACGAGAAACATATAGGTAGTTAGGAGGTGGCAGGGTCCTATTCGAAAATATGAGCTAAGTTTTTTTTCTAAAATACTTGTTTTAAATATTTTTATCACAAATGAGGAAGTTCCTTTTCGTCAATTATAAAAATTGGTGTTTTCAAATATTGTAACATCTCAGTTGTTTGTAGGGACTAACCTTGACTGAAATAATGAAGTAAAAAGTGGTTCAACTATTAGACATCTCCATATAACAAGGTTGTAACTTATAAAGGATCTTTCAAATTAAGTGGTTTTTTTAAATTCTTGAATAAAACACAGATGGCGTTGATTTCAAAAAACTTTTTATGGTAATCGAAGTATATAATGTACGACATTTTTAAACACGAAAAAGAATATCCGCCAAACGCCCATCTCTTGCAGCTTCACAAATGTCTACTCTTTTGTCAAAATTTTCGATAACATTTTGGCGGTATCTAATTCACCTATAACGCAAGTAATTTCGTCCTTCAGCTCAGGATTCGATTGTGGGTATTGACCTAGCTTTTCACGTAACCCCAGAAAAAATAGTCCAACGGAGTCAGATCACATAATCTTGGTGGCCAACTAACATCGCCGTTTCTAGAGATTACACGTCCAGGAAATTTCCCCTGCAACAACCCAATGGTTTCACGAGCAGTGTGACAAGTTGTGCCGTCCTGCTGAAACCAAATGTCCTCCAGAGTATTATTATTCAATTTAGGCCACAAAAATTCAGTTATCATCTCACGATATTGAAGACCACAATTACAGCTTCACCAGCATCATTTTCGAAGAAGTATGGACCAATGTTACCACCTGACCATAATGCACACCAAACAGTGACTTGTTTAGGATGTAAAGTTTTCTGATAAATCAATCGTGGATTTTCCTCACCCCAAATACGGCAATTTTGTTTATTAAGATAGCTACCAATTTAAAATTGTGCTTCATCGGAAAAGATGATTTCTTGAGAAATCTGATTGTTCTTTGGTCCAATTGAATGATCCAATGGCTTTAGTTCGTGTGTTATTTGAACCTGATATGCCTTGAGAGCTAAATCCTTTAGTAAGATACGCCATGTTGTCGATTGCAGTCCAACTTGTTATGAACGTCGACTAATGGATATTTCTGGATCTTCAGCAACACTTTCACGAACCAAATGAATATGCTCTTGTAAACGACAGCTACGACTATATCTTTCTCTTCTTTTCTTGAAATTTTTGAACAATTCGATTGACAGTGCCTTTAGATGGACAATTATGCAAACAGTAAATATTACGTGATTCTCTAAAAACATTTTTCACTGTACGCCCATTTTCATAACATAATTCAACAATTTGAACGCGTTGTATATTATACGACTCCATTTTTAAAAATGTCATACATTACAATTTAGTAATGTCACTGTCTTATGCAAGAATTTAAAAAACCGCTCAATTTGAAAGACCCTTTATTTTGTAACTTTTGAAAAGAATTAAGGTACTAAAAATTACTAATACTCTATCGCCCAATTTGTTTTGCCTAATAGTGAAAATTGCCAGATTTGCTTGTGGTGGCATATCATGCCTTTATTTTTTTCTACTCAAAAATAATCTAACTTTAATTACAACATCATTCGATGAGTGGATCATACTGTTATAATATTTCTATAAATATAAATAGATGCGAGACATATTTCTGCGTAACTTGACAATATACTCTACACTGTATATAACATCGTTTAAAAAAGGCCGATACAAAATAATTCGTTATTTTCCTTAACAAAAAATATTTCTATTTTTCGTCAATTTTAACAAATATTTTAGTTATTCTTTTCCACATTTAACATCGATTATTTTTAATTCACTAAGTAATAATAACATTTATTAATCGCCTATTATTTATTTATACTTTTATTTAAGTAGTTTTATTTAACACTCAAAAATTTTCTATTACTTATGATAATTTGTGCCTTCTACATATAAAGATACCCTTTTTTCAAAAGAAAATGACGGGGACAACGAAATTACGGACATTTATAAATATCATTATAAAAAACATATCAGTCTACTGTACATGAAAATATTACGAAGGTGGTCAGGAATTGAAATAATGTACCAAAAATTATCAAGATAATATATTTTATCTTTACCACTACAACAGGATTGACAAGTAACAATGACATAGTGTATTCAAAATTTGGACAATAAAACATGTCAGACAAGTATCGGTCAGTTCCGTTGCTTTCCATAATATCGACGATTATGGAATTACTGCCAATCAGGATTAGTTCAAATCGAGGGTGTTTTTATTTTTAAGTTTTCTACTTAGCTATGAAGAGCTTACCTACTTAACTCTCTATACTAAGACGCTTAATCTACCGTTTTTAGAGCTATATAATTATATCCAATTGTTTGGGCTTCAAAAAACAAGGCTAAAGTGACTTTTGGCTCCTTATCTGATAAACGTTTTCCATCTTCATCGCGGTTACCATGGATGCTACGTTTGGCGGTTTTCAAACAATTTATCTAGTAGGCGGCTGTCATACCTTAATTTGACAGTAATTATAATAATACTAGTTACTATGCTGTTGAGGTTTTTCCTTTAATAAAATATCTTTAAACAATATAAAACAATAACACAATATTTTTATTAAAACCACAAAAAATAGAACTTTTAACATTACGTAACTTATTACATATTTAAAAAATAAAAACAGCATAAGAAATTTTCTATATGTCTTCCTTCTTCTATCATACATTTTCCCATTCTTGTCATTAAAGCTTGATGAGTGGTTTTGTAAATAATTTCTCTAGATATACTATTGCACGCATCTGATTTTTTTGTCTTAAGTGCTCAATATCACTTCAACCAGAGGCTGTTTATTTTGTTTAACTCTACTGAATTGAATAGGTGTGCAAACAAGAACTGTCAGATTAAACTATGACAGCCGCTAGACAAATTATTTGAAAACCGCCATATGTGGCATACGATCCATGGTAACCGTGATGACCAAAAAATAATATTTTGAAGGGCTTTGCTGCATAACTGTTTTGCAAAACAAATTAGAAAAAACAGTTTACTAAAGAAATGTTGAAAAAATTAAGTCTTTCCAATACCGTTTTACAAAAGGTATATCGATGGAAAAAAAGTTGTTTGGCGTCGCGGCGCCCAGCGTCAGTATACTTCTTGACATGCACTATACCATTCTACATTAAAAAAATATATATATCCAACAATTTTCCATAAATCGGGACCGGGCGTCTAAAAATGTACATGTCGTACAACCGCCAACTTTTGATTCTCCATGAATTCGGACTTTTTCTCTCTGCGTCAGGCTTTGCATCATCCTCGTAAATCTCTCCATTAATTGTGGACCTTTTCTCCATACATTCAAAAAGTATAATTCTTGTGTGGTTCCAAAAAAAGAGTCGTTATTAACTTTCCAGAAGACGACTGAATTGACGCCTTTTTTTGGAGATAAATTTACTCTTGCTTCGTAGAAGAATCCCAACAGAACATCCAAGTCCTGTTGGCTGAGAGAATTTGCAAAAAATAACTCTAATCGTTCTTTACATTAGCTAAATGATCTTGAGAAATTTCTTTCCTCTGGACTTTCTGCTCTGGTGTAAGGAATTTAAGGATTCATCGTACAGAAACTTTTTTCAGCCGTACATATTCGTGCCTACTCTCTCTTCCCTCTGGCTTCTCTAGACAGCACTGGGATCTTCGTTCATCGATATGACAGCAGCAAATTTTCAGTGAGCCTGATGGTTTCTTCGATTCTTTCCTCAACTGCTATTCCTCATCTGGGATCATCCTGAGTTGAGTCTCAATCCCATCAAAACTGTTTAAACCAAGATTCTCTCTTTCTCTCTCTTGGAATGTGCGAGCCATAAGCTACTCCTACTCATATCAAGAAAAAATTTCTTAACCAAACAATTTTTTGTATGACGTCATTATCATGGCTCGGTAGATAACTTAAAAAAACACCCCTGAATTTGAAAGATATTATTAACGACCTCCAATAAGGCTTTCGTAAGAAACAATTTTCTAACTTATGTCCCACATTTTTGGAAGAAAGCAATCAAATAATATAGAGAGTCCCAGGCCTTCGGACTGTTGACGGTTTTGATTATGGCTTTCTCGTTTTCTTAGAAATCGTTCCTTGCTCCCTTGTATAGAACTCCTTTATAAGGAGAACCTCATCCACTTGGAATGAACTACCGAAGACTGTCCGCACTATCGCATTATTTTATAACCTTTTTAATACTATATCACTATAAGCCTAGTTCTATCCAATGCTGGATGTAGACCTTCCCCCTGAATTTCCATCTCAATCTATTTGCAGCCGTTATCATCCATCCAATGCCCGCAACCCTCTGTATATCATACCGCCATCTTGTTTTGGGACGTCGTACATTCCTTTTCTGTTCTCGTGATATCCATTCTAATGTTCGCTTGGCCCATTGCCATTTTCGTTTTGCGACGTGTTCTATAATATCTTTTAATTTCGTTTGTTCACGTATCCACTTGTTTATTTTTTTATCTTTAAGTTTTATCCCGGTCATCTGTCTTTTGTGTGCTTTTTTGCTCCAGATACATATAATTCTTAATAATCTCGAGAGCAGTTCCTTCCAAATTTAGAACTATGTTGTTATTAGTGTTGTACCTTTCTAAGCCATAAGTTAATAAATACACCATTTCAACTGTTGACCACCTTTACATACACTGTGAACCAAATGAGATTAAAAAATATACAATGCCTGTGTAAAGTGGTAATATTTTTTATAGGGTAATATCGAAATTATCCCTCTTTCAATAAAAATAGATTGATTTTTTTGGTCCACAGAGTAATTTTTACATCTATATGTATATATATTGACACACATATATTTGACACAAAAATTTGACACATTAGAATTGCTACAGGTTTTTTTTTGGCAAGGTTTTCTTAAGTTTTCGAACGAAAAAAAAATATAACAATAACAACAAAGCAAGATATGGAGCAAGGAAAAAATCTATTATACTAATTTTAAGCGGCTTTCATAAATATCTTAATAGTATTTTGACTTTTGTGTTTTTTGTAAAAGATTTAAAAAATTCATAAAAAAATGAGATTGTCAAACTTACGAGTTGTGAAAAAGCTTCAAAAGTTCGTTAATACAACTTAAAAATAATATAATAAAATTATAATGTATGTTCGGTGTACCTTAGTTTTCGATAAGAGTCAATAAATGTTTTCTTCTTTTCTTCTTTTGCCAACTGCACCGATGGGCGGTGTCACATGAAAATATTCGTAAAACAAGGAAAAAAGATTTGTTCAAAGATGACGGAAGAAGGGCATAGAGTAACTTGGTCGTCGTCCTTGTCGTTATGGCGGCCTTCCCATCCCATAATTCTAACTTAAGATTGTGTCGTACTGGAGTCGCTGAACATGTTTTACTGGAGCTGGTATACCATAAAATAATCAGTTAAAACTCAATGGTTTGTAAAAAGGGAATAAGATTTGTCAGCTCCAGTAATAATCATTTCAGTGCCAATGATTCTGTAAAAGTTGGCCTGATTAAGTAAGAGTAATTATCCGGTTATGATTTTTTATGCATTGAACTCATAAAAACTATCTTTGTATGTATGTTTCTGACGGGGATGAATTCGACCTAAGATATTTCACAAATAAAATATACATGACGATATCGGCGAGAACACCAGCGACCCACAAAGGGGCCGCCTTGGCTTTTTTGGGGGGTCGTCGGTAATCAATTTTAAAAACCAAAGTTAAATATTAAAATTTAAAAGTAGGTGTTAAAATGTTAATAATTTATTTATGCTTGGCAACACACGAGAGATATGCGACGTAAGTGGACGGCTGGCGCATGCACCTCTCCTTATGCCTGGCGAAATCCGACTTATTTATCTGATATCGTAGACCAACTAACCAAGCTAAATTTGAAACTGCAGGGTAAGAAAACGCACATTATTCACTTCAGAGAGAATATCCAGTATTAAAGCTGCAAAACTGGCGCCGTAAAGTAAATCTTGGAAACTTTACCATGTTTGAACACCTTTGCACCAAGACTGAAGAATCGGAGACGGGAATTGTAGATAATCTAAGAGAGGAAATTAATAACCACCTTTAAACCCTTGAATCTGAAATACAACGTTATTTTCCGGAGTTCTCTGAACAAGAAGCTGCATTAGTACGAAACCCATTTCATGTATCTTTGGGTGTTACCGTCCTAAAATATATTTTTTCAAACCCTTTATTTTTTTGTTTTATTGATCCAATATGGCGGATGGGAAAGGGGGTCGCGAACATTTTTAAAAAATCTAAAAAGGGGCGCGATTAAAAAATATTGGGAACCACTGGTTTAAAAGGTTAGCTGGAGAAGGTGTTTTTTAAAATGGTAGTGTTATTGGTAGCTTGGAACGCCAAACTCTATGTAATGTTTTCTGTAAGAAATTTCCGGCTCCTTTTTCTGTTCTTTACTCTATGAGATCAAATAAATAGTTAGGAGAGAAATTTAAAACCTGGCCATTGTCGATTTGCCTTCTTTAAGATAGCCCTCCGTAAGCATAACCTCCTTGTATGACATATTCAGGATTTCTGAGGACTTCCTTATCAACCTTTCGTAATTAAAAAATCATTAATATCAACGAGGGAAGTTCTAAACAAGTGTACACCAACATACACTTAAGTAAAGAATTAAATTTAAGGGTTATTTTACTCAGTCTTGGGTAACTTACATAAGGGACGCGGAATTTCAAAACATTACAGATTTTTGTAAATACAAAAATGATTTACGTTAGTTTGTTTGAAGTTAGACCACTTTTGGGGTCTTAACAAGATGATAAACGATCTCCTATTCAATAATTAGTCGTCTCTAAAAATCAATAGGAAGTTTCTCTTATAAATGAGTTTTTAAGTTTGGTATGATTTTGGGTTCTTTTTATCCAGAGCATGATGGTTTAAAATTAGTGAAAAAATAACGTATTCTATTAAAAACGGCGAGGCAATGTACTGTCCTGTTTTGAAATGCCGCGCGGGGAACGTGTTAAACTTAAAATTGAGATTATATACCCTGTAATACTGCCTTATTGCCTTTGTTGTTTCATTTTTCTTCGGTTTTGTCTACAATGGCGTACACTGGTTTGTAAAGGACAATTGGCTCCCTACATGAAAAAAAAAATTAATAAAAAAAATCGACCAAGTGCCAGTCGGAGTTGCGCAATTGGTGTTCTGTACGTTGATTGCTTTTAAAATACAAATTTTTGTTACGGAGGTATACAAGGATCAATGACTTCACAAAATACATGCCAAATCAACAAAGTTTTTTTCCGATCTTTACTGAAAACTGATGACCTTGAAATTTTGTTTTTTTTTATATGTTAGATGAATTATTAAAGGTAATGCACTCGTGATAATTTTCATTCAATCTAAACCCTGTGAAGAAGATTCCAGAATTTTTTCAAAAATTTTTGACTAGTACTTTTCGAGATAAAAGGGGGGAAATGATTTTTCGCAATTTTTTAAGAATAATATTAGGAAAAGTGTGCGCAAGTATTACATTATATATGTTTTTGAACTCGTGTTTTTACGAGCTTTCTTTTGACACCCCACTTGATGACCCGGTAAATCTTTTTTTTTTCACTTCCGATTTCACCCCCCAAAACTAACCCATACGGAACACTAATTGTAAGAAAGAATTATAATAAAAGAGTTCGTTATAATAAACATTCCATTCTAAAAACCATTATTTTTACTGCATTATTACTAAAAACTCAGTAATTCATGTGTTAAATTAAATACCTTAAATAATGTTCGTTGCCATCGTACACTTGTCCCAGTAGAAAATCGGGGGCCAAATATTGTCCACCTTCCACATGAGAGCACGCGTGTTCTGAAAATTTTAGAAAATATACGTAAAGGAGATAATTTTTACTGAAAAAAAAAAGCTGGAAACAAAAGTTAACGCCGAAATAACTTAGCAGTACCAAAAATTGTGTCTGCAAAACAGTGGTCGATAAAACTTAAAACAATCTAAATTGCCTGAAAACTTTGTTTTTTAATACTTTTAAGACCACTTAACCTCCAGTGAAACGTGACTTTAATATTATTTATACATTCCTTTCTTATTTTAGAAAAACATATACAACTAATAGTCACTGGTCTCTGCTAATTCTTCATTTCCTTTTATTTTCACCCGATCCTCGGAAAGTTATATGCTATTTATAAAATCCAAATTCCTCATACAATCAAAATTCATTACATAGGTAGCCGTCTTTTTCTTCATATATTCAATTTTCAGACGAGTGAACATCACAAATTGCTTGTAATAAAATTTCTGAGAGATAAGTTTCTATTCAGGTTAGTTATTGATTATCGCGAGTTGAATTTTATAGCACGAGGTGATATTTTCCGTCCCAATTATTTAAACAAAACGTTGCCAACCAGGCCTGGGGCATACAGTTATAAAGATATTTCTTTAAGAAAACAATATAGACGAAGTTGCTTATAGAGAGGAGATAGCGTTTTGAAGAAATCGACCTTTTGTACACTGGAACCACGTAACCTAAACACGTCGCAGTATACTCCAAATCAATAACCAGAAAGAAAGATTATTCACAAAAAACCCTCGCAGACAATTCTTTCACATAGCAATATAACGGAGGAAATAAACGTAAAATATATTGATACTTACCATACTTAATGATGGGATGTCTGTCACTGTTAGGTATCCTAAATGGTACTGTGCCAATGGTAAGTGGTGTATTTACTGCTACCAGGTCTGGCTCCTTGTTGGTATCTAAACTTACCTTAAAAAAAGAGTTTTAGATAAAACTTAGTCAGAAAGAGTTCAAAAAAGGTTCGAGCTAGACAACCAAGAACATCAAAAAGCGACGTAAGTGCATACGAGTGACCGATCACGAGAATGCCAACCTATCAATATACAAAAACTTAAATACCGTAAATGTGCCCAGGAGTTCGTTATAACGTATTAGTCACAATAATTTGTTATCTAGCTGCCTGATCAAAGTATGCAACTTGTTAAAAACTTCCACTTTAGAGCGTAGAGGATACTTACTGTAAGTACATAATATATCTGTATCAAGCGACAAATATTAACTAATGTCGTTGGCACTGGGGGAATCACTAAAACATTCCCACTGTCCCATTTAATTCTCTTCTGTGGCTTAACTGGGTTTCCCCTAAAATAGAGTTGAATTCATTAGGGAAGGCAGGCGTACAACCAAAAAATTCAAATATATATATATATATATATATATATATATATATATATATATATATATATATATATATATATATATATATATATATACGAGTATGTTTTATTAAGTTATCTACCTAGCTATGAAGAAAAAGTCTTCTCTACATAGCAACTTAGTCCAGCGTTTCCCGAGTTGTTTCGTTTTGTCCGGAAAGAGCTTTCTTGTTTGAGCTTCAAAAACGACGCCATAGACGCTTTCAACTCATCATCTGAAGACAAATTTCGGCCTTCGAGTTGTTTTTTCATATGTTTAAACAAAAAAAGTTACGAGTGCTAAATCATAGCACCATAGATGGATGTTTCTGATCTGCTGTCATCCTGGTTCGAGTCCCGGCCCCATCGACTCTGTTTAAACCAAAATTTTTGCTTGAAAATACGATTGGCAGTCAGTGCCGTACACCCAGATGAATAACTTCTGACCCATTGGTCTCTTTAAAGAGAAACTTTAACTCTATCACAGGGCTCCCGTTCAGTCATTTTTCAGAAGGAGAAAAGTTATAAAAAACAGCAAAACGTAACGAACTCGTACAAAATATCGTTAAATTACTTAAAACAGTGATTTGATAACCAAACATTTGTTTACATGATGTCATTTTAATAGCTAGGTAAATAACCCAAAAAACAATCCTGTGTTTTCGAAATGTTAAAATAAGTTATCAAGTACGATTTTTGTATTCACTTACCGATATTCAAAAACAAGATGTTTCTGGTCTTTAGATACTCCCAAGACTCCTCGGTCGATGAAATATTCGCAAATTTGTTCCAACCTGTCAAAAATAAACAGTACTATTTAAAAAAAAAAAAATTGTCAGAGAGTTTACGTTATTTCACACAAAAACCAGGAACTTTCACTACTAAGGAAATTAAAAGGAATTATAATTCTTAACAGATGACAGTAAAATTATCGTGTTCAAAGCCAAATCATTCAGACAATTTTTTTAGAGACTGTTAAAGATAATAGAGAGAGTTTTAAAAAGCACTAAGGACTATGGATACTAGTAGATTTTTGTAAATTTGCTTCTAGAGACTTCTTAAACCTCACCTTACTCTAAGTTTGACTTCTTCCTCGCCCTGATTGTCAATTGTAGCCTTAAGCTTTATACTTTCCTTGCACACGTAGGCCGATCGTTCAAGAACGCATCTTAGTGCAACTGTGCCCTTTTTGCAACACCAACAACAAGTAGACCGTCTGTTTTCTAATATTGTAGGTTTTCTTTAAAAAAAAAGCAAATTTAGTGGGAACATCGGAAGTATCGCCTATTTTTTTACAAAAAATAGAAAGTTTTTCGAAATCGGTATAAAATAAATCGCTAGGTCAAAAGCTCTAAAGTAAAATCTTGATGGTACTTAAACTACTGGAAAAATTACTATAAACGTCGTCATGTAGAGGTCTTTAAAGTGTTACTTTCTTTGGTACACCATGGTAATAGGACTAATAATATCTTATAGATCCGTAGCCTGGAGACCAGCCCAGCTATAGAAGTCCTTCTAAAACCACCCACTCTCCTATATCCTTCTAGAAAAGGAGGCAAGAAGGAAAGACTTGACCACTCTACCTCAGGAATGGAGGAGGGACTCATTCAAATGGTACCTACAGACACGCTGGGAAACATTCGGAACCACACCAGTGTGTTAGGAATGCCCAGTGATCTGGTTCCAAAAACTATTATCAACTAAACAGGGTAGGAAGTGTGAGCAAAGTCAGTGTCATCTGGATCCCGGAAAATACAAGGCTTGAAGGAAATTGATTCTCAGACCGACTAGCAAAGATGAGTGTAGAGTCGAGCTTCATGGGCCCGAAGCTTGCTTTAGGCGTTACCCATGAAACAGTCAAAAAGTACCATGTTTGATATATGCAGACCAATTACTGAAAATGGGCAATCAAAAGCTCAAGGCTTTAATAGGTCTGTACACTGACCATCGCAGGTTAAGGAATCATATGCAAAAGATTGTGGCTAACCCGAATGCTGGCTATGCGTGGAAGATGACGATCTTTACTGAAAACTGAAAACGGTTAAGCACGTGGTATGTTAATGCTCTGCAGCCAGCAGAACCAGGACTCTTACTTTCGTAGCGGAACCACATCACCAAAAGATTTTAAAAATATTTCACCATGCACATTATGAGGCACTACCTGCTTGGTGTAATCTAAAATGTAGGTGTGAGCCGCAATAGCTCAAAGAATCGCAGTGGAGGGCTGCAAACACACTTAACTCAAACCTAAAACCTTTTGATGATGAGTCGTTTAACTCGTATATCTATTATATATAATCCGGAAACAGTGCCCATGCAAAAGGTCAATCAAAACTAAAAAAAAAAAAACACGTTAAAGTCTGTTAACAATTAAGACATGTTAACTACTTGCCTCAATTACCGTGGTGTTGTGCATAAACAGTTCCTTTAAACTAGTTAATAGGGTAATAGGTATTATTTAAGCACCACGCATCGTTTGCGTCACCCGATTCGTAAAAAAACCCCCGTTGTGACAAAATAAATTCTACATATTTTTGAAATTATAATTTAATAATTTGGTTTTATTTAATCAGCACATTTAATTTTTGTCATTTTCTCAAATAGATTCTCACCGGCTTGAGATAATTGATGAGCAAGTGATATATAAAAAAAATTGTTCATATGTACCTACCAAATATTGTTCGTCCATACAATCGATGTGAGGTCCAATGACAGTAAAATACTTCATACCCTGAGGTGGGCTGGCATAAGGAATATCTATGGTCACCTTAAAGAAGTATCGTATCTGACCAGACCTACTTTCGAATGAGCACGGTAAGGCCGATTCTGGGAGGTTAAATCTACAAAAAGCCAACAAAATAGAGCATAAACATTTCTACTTCCTTTAGAATTCGAGCCTAGAATCTCGCGCTTTCCGGGTAGGAACAAGAAATCCCAGGTTTTAATCTTAATGAGACTTGAAAACTTCTCCAGGGGTAAATTCTAATACGAATTATATCAAGAATATTACGTAGTAACGAAGTTATGCGATAAAAGCATTAAAAATATAAGATTTTAAAAAACTAAATGTTGTAGAACGTGAAATAGTTATGGTGGGATACTCTGTTCCACTAGCAAATTGCCATATGTTAATTAAGAATATGTCTTAGCATCATCGCGGTGCAGGCTTAGGACAGAAAACCCTACAGCGCACAATGGGGCGAATGCGTTATTTTTGGGTCATTTGCTTATAACTTCCACATTTGTTATTGGAATGACTTCAAACTTAATACACATAATGTACGATTAATATATGTTCAGTATATGAAATAAAAATCATACTATATACTGTTATCGCGTGCGCGATAAAGCGTAAAGATGATTATTTCAAAATACTAGACAACAAATTGAAAAATTTTTCGATTACATGAGTGTGAATAGTCATTTTCAATGTATTTTTGCCTGCTGAGCACGAATCCGTTGTCCAAATTTGACTACCGCGTCGTAATTTTGAGAAAAATGACGGAAATTTGCAAAAAACGACGGTTTCAAGGATTTTCATGACATAACACAGGCACAAATATTTTTCTCATAAATTTCGTTAATACTACGCGTAAGTATCAATATTTAGCTTTAAAATGCCTTTTGTTTCTTTTTGGTACATTTTTTTTTATCTTCGAGGTATAGTTAAAATTAGAAACACTGGTTGCGCTTACGCAGCATTAATATCATTGTCCCGTGTTAGGATTGCCCTACGCATGCGACATGTAACGGAACATTAACCCATCAAAATACACTCATGAAACGAATAATATTTCGAATATCAATTATCTGCTCTTAGCGTTACCCAGGATCAACGACGTGGACGTGACAGATATTTGATCCCTCGGGTGCTTGATTTTTGTGAGTCCCCTTACCTCTCACATTTGTACTTCTTGTTTTAATCATCGTAATCTGTATCATCATCACTGAAATGTAATAGATGTTTTACATCTTCGGACAATGCTTTCTTCTTACGTTCCATCAATTTTCGCGAATTAGATATTATCGGATCTGAAGCAATTATATATGAAGCATCATTCTTCGCGAATGGTTTTCTCTATATTTTCTGAAATATTTGTGATTTGCTTCCTGAGCATCTTCAGATAATTGCCCTATTGGCACGATAGCATTTGTTATAATATCGCTGCTATGAATAAATAACTTGTGGATTGACACTGGCATGTAGTACCATGGGTATAGTGATACAACTATTTCGGCAGTTCTAAAAGCGTAAGATTCGAACTCAATCACGTTAATTTTTTTACCACTAGCGATTGCTTGCAATAGACCTCCAAATCTGGTTATCAAATTTTCGTCTATACCTGTAATGGCAGCTGATAACTGTGGACTGGCAAAAAATTTCCTGGCAGTGTTGCCATCATTGGATGTACCCTTCCCTTGTTTTACAAAGTCTACCAAAATACCTGTTCTCGTTCTGAAAGCAGTCTGTATCTCGCGTTTTCTTTGCTCCACTTCTCGTTTATGATTTTCATTCCTTACTACCCAACATTTGATATTAATTTTATACGATATGTGTAATAAGCATTCGAAACATCAAATCCAGCAATGTAAGGAAGAAAGTCCGAACGAATAATATTGATCTTTCACCATCTTTATCAAGCCGCGTTGCCGAAAACAGGCAAGAAGAGTTTAATTGCCCTTTTTTTAGAAGTGTATACTTCATAAGAAATGAGGAGTATATCCTCATTTTTTCATTTCATTGGAATATTGCCCGAGAGAATGGCTGAGTGGAGAACGTTAGATCAAATCGGGGGAACTTTAATGTCCATTTTTTTACCAAAGGGGGATAAAAATAGGATATCTCCGGAAACTAGAGACTCTGCCCTATCAGATGGTGGAAGCGCCATCTCATTCCACCTCATTCCAAAAACTTTATACATCTTTGAATATTGAAGTAAGAATAATTTTTTGTGTCGAATATGTCAAATATTTATTAATATATTGTAGCACTCTAATGACGTTACACTAAGATTAATTTGTTGTTTGAAACCTAGTAAACAAGTTCTAGTAAGCGTTTAACTCATATTCGTAGTTATGTTGTTCACAGAGAATTTAGAATGTAATTTCTCGAATTACAGAAATTCCAACATTGACGAAAATGTCACACTTCAATTGATAATTTTAAGAAAGACAGAAGGAATAAATTAGTTATAAACATATTTATGTATGGTTTATGATATATGTTAAAGGAAACAATCGTCAATATTCAAAAAACACATCTTTAATTTTTTTCATCCAATATCCGATTTTTTACGCCGTCGCCCCAATGTGCGGCGTAGCCTACAGAACAAACTAAACGAGATAGCAAGTTGGAACTTGTCATGCAGCGTTGTTAAGGATGTACCTACCGCCATCTATCAGCGCGAGACGATATTATTTCGCGTTTTTGCTATATAGCGATACACCGAGAACATGTGTAAGTACCCTACTTACTTAAAGGGAAATTTATGTACACCCCTTGGTAGAATTGGTATGGTTGTGTCTAAATTTTTTTCGCCCCATATAGTTTGTCTCTGGTCAACAAAGTACTGGTCCTCTTTTACCTACAAAAAATATTGCTACAAACTGTTAAATCTTTAATGTGGATACTGTGGTTTTCACCAGTGAGAGGAAAATAATCCTTTTTCTATATAGTCTTGAAAATAAGATGAGTTTTAAGGTCGATAAGGTCATAACCAGACACTTTAAACGCGTAAAATTTTAAAAATATTCTCAAAACGACTGCTGGTGTTCGAGATTTGTCCACCTCGGCACTCACTGACCACGCGTAAACTGTGCCAGTAAAAAAAAACACTTATTAGGTGCCAAATGCTCTATTAAACAATAAAATATACCATTTTCCTCTCATTTTCACTTTTTCAGTCAAGAGCGCGCTTTAAACTAGATATCTTCAGTAAAGAAAAACAACTCACCGTTCTTCTGTCACCGGAAAGTAACACTTTCCACTCCGCATGAGCTTTACCTCGTAAAATTACTCTTATTGCTAAAAAATATATAAAATATTGAAAATTAAACTTATGATATTACATTTTTTTTCTAATATTCAACGACTCATCTTTATCTATTAAAGTCATCATGGTCAATTTTTAAGAAAAATTGGTAAATTCGCTTACTTCAGCAAACACTCAGTTCTAAAATATTAGGTGTACAAATTAATTCGGTTCCTTTTTTTTGCGTTGTTTTGCGGTCTGTCGCCTAGTGCTGTTCAGAACGTTCATGATGAAAGATCAAAGTCACCGCTTGGGAATCGCTAGTACCATATTTTGGATGTTTTGTTCCTCTCGAAGCTGAACAAATTTGCATCAGACGCACTTTGGAAAATCTCGAGCGGTTGCTCTTGACATATCCAAGGCATTCGACCGTGTTTGGTACGATGGGCTGTTGGCTAAGCTACGTTCTTTGCGAGTGGCAGTCGACGGATTTCTTTCTAACACCTTCACTATCAACGCCGGTGTACCCCAAGGCTCCATACTGTCTCCTACTCTCTTTCTCATTTATATTAACGATCTGCTGGAAAAGACCGAGAATCCAATCTACAGCTTTGCAGATGACAGTACACTTATCTCTTCATTCACTTTGAACGCTCGGACATCGGCTACTCAGACGAATATCCGCAGACAGCAGGAAGTCATTCAACTTAACAAAGACCTGGAAGAAATTCTATTTTGGGGTGACAGTAACCAAGTGGAATTTAACGCTACAAAAACCCAGGCGGCAGTTTTTTCTAAAAAAGTTAACATTGCTGAACCCGACATAGTTATGTCGGGGCACTCCATTCCCCTAACATCGTCACTCAAATTGTTGGGCGTTAATTTGGGAGCAAATATGTCCTGGCATGAACATGTTGCAGGCATAGCAAGGAGAGCTTCTCAGAAGTTGGGAATATTATTTCGAACCAGAAAGCTTTACACTTCACAAAAACTGTTAATTCTTTACAAAGCTCAAATTCGACCAACTATGGAATACTGCTCCCATGTTTGGGGCACCGCTCCCAAACATACACTGCATTTGTTGGATTCTATTCAGAGCTGTTCATCTGATTGGAGACCCGGAACTGACAGGTGGCCTTGATTCACTGGAACATCGAAGAACGGTTGGCGACTTGAGCCTATTCTACAAGTATTTTCATGGAAAGTGTTCGAAGGATGTGGCCCGCTTAATTCCTCCCAGAGCGGTGCATGTTATAAGTACACGTCACGCTAATACTTCACATCCGTATGAGGTTCAGCTTGTTACTCCTCGTACAACGCTTTTCAAGCAATCATTTATATGGAAAACATCATCCCTTTGGAATAATTTGCCCAGGTCTGTGTTTCCCACCGAGTACAATTTACAGCGATTTAAGAACGACGTGAATTGCGTTTCTCCGCACACGTGTTGCTCCTGTAGCGCTTTAGGGACTTCCCTGTAGCACGTGTGCTAGACCAATAAAAAAAAATAACTCTAACGCGTATACAGTGCCCTGGAAGATGTTTCATAGGTCTCTCGAGTGTCTTTCTAACTATGTCTTTAAACTACAGTCACTAATCGAGGATCTTCTTCCTTTTTTGTCAGACCGCGAGATCCATGACGCACGTGTACAACTACCTGCTCAAGCTCCGTAACCTTAAATTTACGTAATAAGAATCTCTCCTCACAGCACTTCCTATCGCGATTAGATCCCCTACCAGGGAGGTACAGACCCCCTGCCCGTAATCCAGAGCGCCAAAATGCTCTCATCCGTGTGCTTCGAACTGTAGAATATTGCAATCATACACAACTGTAATAGACAAGGGATTCGGATTTGTTTTCATTATAATGGTAATTTTACTTCTTTCGGATTGGTACCTCCACACATAAAAGTGGAGAAAATAGTTTGAATTTGAAAACTGAACTTTGAGATGTTTATGTCAAAGATAGCAAATCAATTAGTACACCTAAAAAGTTGTAAATTTCACTGACCCACACTAAAGAATAACTTTATCCAAGAATTACAAATCAATATTTTAAATGACAAGTTAAAACAGGAAATAATGAAAAACTAACACAGTTACAGTAGCCAACACAAAAAAATGCTTTACTTACTTCTTAATTTGAAGTTTTCTATTGTATCCAAAATGACGTTTCCACTGACACATTCTCCTGCATAGTAGTATTCTCTCTCTAACTGTATATCAAACTCTCTTATGTAATCCATCATTGTATTTTTCCCACAATTCTTTTAAGCGCCTTGTATATTTCTGTACATATTTTAAAGCATGTGTTTTCCTCTTTTCAGAAATCTAATTTAAAGAACAGATGTTTAAAAAACGTACGTTTTTAATGAATAAAATCGGAATTTGATAACACTGGTCAACAAAAAAAAAAGAAAATTGCTTGTTTCCTGTGATTTTTTTTTGTTTCTATCTCAAATTGACGCGTATTTTTTAAATATGGCAACAATTTTTCTCTAACAGCTTTTGTTTTTGAGTTATAGCTAACTACTCTCATTTACTATTTTTACTTAGATTTTCGTTTTTTATTGGACACTAAAATATATTTTGTTGTCGTTTTAGATATGGCTTCGTCAAGAAGATGTTTGTGCTTAATCCCGATTGTTTTTGCTATATTTGTGGTGAATATATATTTGCAAAATATCGAAAACCTATATCGGACTTTGTGAAAACTGCGTGTCATCAATACTTTAAAATAAAATTGTGTAATCAGGACAAGCCATGGGTTCCTCATATTGTATGCCAGAAATGTGTGGTATGTCTACGGTTATGGTCCAGTGGAAAAAAGAGATGCAATAATGTTCGTAACACCCATGATTTGGCGAGGACCTCGAAACCATCATGACGATTGCTACTTCTGCGTTGTGAAAATAAACGGAATTAACCCTGGAAATCGAAGTAAGTGGTCATATCCTAAATTATCTTCTGCTCAACGACCTCAATTAAAATCACAAGAGGTACAACCCAGCACATCTAAATCTTCTGATGATCCAAATCTCTGTGAACCCGAACGAAATACATCAAGTGAAGACTCTGATTCAGACTACAAATGTAGCCTTTCAGAACCTCAACCATTTAATCAGAAAGAACTAAATGACTTAGTAAGAGATCTGAACTTACCAAAAGAAGCTTCTGAAATTTTAGCATCTCGTTTAAAAGAAAAAAATTTGCTTACTCCGGAAACCAACATTACATTTTATCGTACCCGAAAAAAAAATCTCTTACCGTATTTTTCTCAAGAGAAGGATTTAGTTTTTTGTAACGATGTTGGTGGTATTTTGCAGCAGATGGGATTAAAACAGTACCAACTTAGTGATTGGCGTCTTTTCATAGACAGCAGCAAAAGAAGTTTAAAGTATGTTTTGCTTCATAACGGTAACAAGTACGGATCTATACCTATTGCACATTCGACGACTTTAAAAGAAGAATACGTAAATGTTTCTAAGGTTATGGAAAAAATTAAGTATCAAGACCACAAATGGGTCTGGGGGTGTGTTGATCTGAAAATGGTTTTAGGTTAACAAGGGGGGTACACAAAGTTCCCTTGTTTCATGTGTCTCTGGGATAGTCGTGACAAACACCATTGGTCACAAAAAGTTTGGCCAGTGCGGGAAGAGCTAAAAGTTGGTACAAAAAGATGTTATAAAAACGTGCCTTTAATTAGCCGAGACCGCATCATACTTCCACCACTTCATATTAAACTCGGCATAATGAAACAGCTTGACAAAAGTGGCGAATGTTTTAATTTTCTTTCACGCAAGTTTCCAAGATTAAGTTCAGAAAAATTGAAAGCTGGTATTTTTTGATGGGCCACAGATTAGGCAACTCGTGAAAGATCCTAATTCTGTGAAATCAATGACTGAAGTCGAATCCAAAGCTTGGAATTCATTTGTTTTGGTTATGAGTAGCTTCCTAGGCAAAAAGAAATCTGACGACCGTGTCGAGCTTGTTGAGTGCATGCTATCGAACTTGCAAGAGCTAGGGTGCAACATGAGCATAAAAATCCACTTCCTGCACTCGCATTTAGACCGATTTCCACAAAATCTGGGTTATTTTAGTGAGGAGCAGGGTAAAAGATTTCATCAGGATCTTCGGACAATGGAAGAGCGTTATCAGGGGCGGTTGGACTCACATATGATGGCAGACTACTGCTGGAGTTTGCAACGAGATCTACCTAAAGTCGTTCACTCAAGGAAATCTTATAAAAGATCATTTGCTAGTGTTCAATAGAAATTTTGTTAACATAATGTATTATTTTTTTGTATTTTTTGGCAAAATAATAAAACTGTATATTTCAAAAGGTAAAGCTATTAGCAATCTCCCAGTATTTTTTTTCATAGTCAGGGCCATAGAAATACCCAGTAACAGAAAAAAAAAATAAAGGAAACAAGACTTGTGTTGACCAGTGTAATCGAAAGGAATTGAATGACTTAGTAAGGGATTTAAATTTGTCAAAAGAAGCTTCTGAAATTTTGGCATCTCGTTTAAAAGAGAATAATTTACTTGCACCAAAACCAGAATTACTTTATATCGGACCCGAGAAAAGAATTTGTTACCATATTTTTCTAGAGAAAAATGACTTAGTTTTTTGTAATGACGTCAGAGGTATTTTAGAGAAAATTAGTTCGACTTCATTCATATGTCCACCACGGGCACGTTTGCAGCGGTCGATTCGTTGAAACCCAATTTTCGTTGACTCGGCCACACATTTCGACGGAAACGGCCGCTATCTCTCTTTCAATATTGGCTCTGAGCTCTTCTAACGACGCGGGCTTATTAGCATAGACCAATGATTTAACGTACCCCCATAAAAAGAAGTCTAGAGGTGTTAAATCACACGATCTAGGCGGCCATTCGACGGGACCATTTCTCGATATAACACGTTCACACCGAATTTAGATTGCAGTAAGTCGAATGTTACACCCGCTGTGTGGCTTGTGGCGCCGTCTTGTTGAAACCACATATCATTAATGTCTAGCCCATGCAATTGATCAAAGAAATAACGTTGCAACATGCCTCTGTAGCGATCTCCATTGACTGTAACGTGACGGTTATTTTCATCAACGAAAAAGAACGGCCCAATGACACCACCGGCATGAAAACCGCACCAAACAGTAATTTTTTGTGGATGAAGTGATGTTTCTTCAAGCGCATGAGGGTTTTCACCTGACCAATAACGCATATTCTGTTTGTTGACGAAGCCGTTTATCCAAAAATGCGCTTCATCACTAAAGATGATTTTGCGATGAAATTGGTCATCTTCTTCCAACATTTCTAGAGCCCAATTCGAGAACGTACGTCGCTTCATATGATCGAGTGGCTTTAGTTCTTGAGTTAACTTTAACTTATAAGGGTGCAGGCCAAGATCCTTTCGCAAAATTCGCCATAGTGTGGTCTGAGCGATGCCCAATTCTTGAGAACGCCCTGAAATCGACTGTTTTGGTTCGTTTGAGATGGACGCTTGAACGGCAGCAATATTCTGGCCACTTCGACCAACCCGTTGTCTCACTGGCACGGGAACATCCAGCAGCGAATATGTTAACTCAATTTTTTTCACTAGACTATGAATTGCTTGTCTACTGGGACGAGAATTACGACCAAAAATTGGCGTTAACGCTCTTAAAGTTGCAGTCACCGACTCCAAATTTTGGTGGTAAATTTTAAGTATTTGTAAACGTTGTTCGTTCGTGTACTTCACCATGATGAAAATGTTGACTTTACTGAATGTTTTGACGTTGACAGTTCGGTGATTGGCTTAAGGGTGCGGTGCGTTCACAGTGAAATTTCAAAGTTGTCAAGTCCCAAATGGAAGACCCTTTACTACCACAACTAGGCATTACGAAACAGTTTGTAAAAGCCCTTGACAAAAACGGCGAATATTTTGCATTTCTTTCACTCAAGTTTCCAAGATTAAGCACAAAAAATCGAAAGCGGTTTATTTTTGATGGGCCATAAATCAGACAACTTGTGAGGACTCAAACCTTGTGAATTCAATGAATTTTAGAGTTAGTTGAGTACATATTCCCAAATTTGAAAGATCTGGGCTGCAACATGAGTATCAAGATTCATTACTTACATTTCTCATTTAGGTCGATTCCCAGAAAATCTTGGCGATTTCAGTGAAGAACAGGGTGAAATATTTCACCAAGATATACGCACAACGGAAGAGCGTTATCAGGGAAGGTGGGACATCCATATGATGGCCGAATACTGTTGGAGTTTGCAAAGAGATGACCCTCAAGCCGCACATTCAAGAAAATCGTATAAAAGAACGTGTGTATGAATGTTGTATTTTTATTCCATTTTTGAAGAAAATTGTAATTTCATATAAATAAGAAAGTAGAGCTGACAGCATTAAACCAGTATTTTTTCGTAATCAGTGCCTCAGGTGTACTTTATAATACATATAAAATTTCAAGAAAAAATTTCAGTGTTGACCAGTGTTATCATTTCTTGCGTTCCTTATAGAATTTCCTAACTGGAAAAAAATTCGACAGGAAGAATGCTGTTGCCAATTTTTTTTATGAAAAGCTAGGGAGTTTTATACTACCTGAATTCAACTTATCTACCGAAACGTTGCATAGAAGCACTTTAAAATAAAGGCAATTATGTAATAGATTAATTTTTATTCATCTTTTAAATCAGTGGTTTCAAATTATACCGAAAAAGGAACCACATTAATTATTATTGAATCTGAGAATTAAATTGTCTCAAACACAATTTAGGCAGAAATATATTTATCAAATAATTTTAAATAATAAGACAAAATGGATATTACCTTTCACATTTAAACCTATATACAATATTCCTAAAAAAAAAAACACGGACACAATAAAGGAAACTGTCCACACGCCTATGTACATTCACTAGAAAACTTTGGGTAAAACTGAGCACGAATTTTAAAATGGGTACAGTTTATTCATTACATGTTAAATTTTTTACTTTAAGTTTTAAAAATTCAGTCTCTCAATCTCTCAAATTCAATCTCCGTAACGATTTTTTGTTACAAAAATCAAACATTAAAGCCTCTGAATAATAAGTGAAATCTATGTCAGCTGTTTTTCTAGTTATTGATTTGGGTACGGACGCATGCCTGCAGGTAATTGGCTATTTACTTTTATGCGACGGCTGAGCGGAAAGGGGGATTTTTTTTAAGATGGGTAAACCAAAAAAATAGTAATGGTAAAAGCATAGTAAACACAATACAGTAGTGCAACTCAGGGGTAACCGTATAGGAAAATCAGGTCTTAGTTGTGATTTATTGTAAAACAACTGAAAACAGGCAAAGCCCATATTTCAGCAGTCTACCCAGTGTTCTCTTATTCGTCCATCCATCTCGAGACGCGTTTCGCCGTATTACGGCTCATCAGTCGGGTAGGATCGACAAACAAGAAAACAAAATTTCTAGTACTTCCGGTACCAGAATAAGTATGAAAAATTCTGTTCTCCTGTTTGTCGATCCTAGTCCGACTGATGAGCCGTGATACGGCCGGATGGATGGACGAATAAGAGGACAGTGGGTGGACTGCTGAAATATGGGCTTTCCCTGTTTTCAGTTGTTTGACAATAAACCACATAAGGTCTGAGGTTGATCCCTCGCAAACCGCGCTGGCTGCCTTTAGTGTTGACTGTGGCAACCAAACTGTCGGCTTGTGACTGCTGTGTCAGCATCTGATTGAGTATTGGTACAATTCATTTTATCTTACCCAGGTCTCAGTTTTCAAGAGGTCACGTGACAGTCCGCCATGATAAAAAAGGAGACCAGCGGGAGGTTTTTAAATAGAAATAATGTTACTGTGTAATAAAATGTCAAGTTAATGTAGCATGAGTAATAGAAAAAAAAAAAAACAAAAAGAATGAAGCGCCTTGTTAGAAAAGAGATGAATACAAGTGAAAAACTTGACAGGAAGGCATTTTCAGGAAAAATTTTGCAGACAAAAATTTTAGCATTTTCTCCAGGGAATTGAGCAGGCATATCAGATTTGGGGCCCAGCGCTTGGTTGGGACTCTATAAGGCCCAAAAGTGAAAACTGAAACTGGAAGCCAAATGTTTAAATACATATTTGAATTCAGCAAGGAATTTTATGTCCGGATACAAATTGAATGTTTCTGGGCCTGATCGAGCTTTATTGTAACTACAATAAAATCTGACTCTTATTTTTTTTATGGGTCTAGCACACGTGCTGCAGGGAGATCCCTAAAACGCTACAGGAGCGACACGTGTGTGGGGAAAAAAGCGATTCACGTTATTCTCGAATCGCTGTAAATTGACTTTTATAAGGATCTTTACCTGTGTTATTAGCTTTTGACACGCAGAGTATTCTTTACTTGATCCTATATTAACGTGTGGGTACACATGGTCGAACCAACGATTTTTCAAATCATTTTTAAACATTTTCTGAGAAAAATGTGAGGCGCATATTTTATAAGAATTATTCAATTTATCCGTGTACGATTTCTAGATTTTGTATGTTTTACAGTCCCTGGCCAAATTATTAGACGCACTGCAAGATTTTATGTAAAATATTAATTACCGAGTGATATTGTACCGTTTTATTATTTTAAATTGATTTGTTTTTTATTTTTATATTATCCAATCAATTACCTATTTATTTGACATAAATAAAACAGCATTAATTTAGAAAAGCATAAGTTTATTAAGTTTTAAAGAAAAGTGAAATTAATGTTAGTAAAAGTCAATATTTAGTTGAGCCACCTTTATCCGCTATCAAAGCTTTAATTCTGCGCGGCATGCTATCATTGCAAGATTGTACTGTCTCCTGCATTTGAGGATGATGATTCCACACATGAATAATCTTTTCTAGGAGCTGGGTTTTGTTGGTAATCACATCTTTAGCCACTTCTCTTTTCATCAGCTCCCACACATTTTCAATGGGGGCTATTACCCGGCCAATCCAACAGAGGGATATTTTTTTTCTGCCAAAAAAGCTTTAACAGACCGAGCAGTGTGGCAGGGAGCTCCATCTTGCATGAAAGTGAATGGTTCCCCATTGGAAACCATTCTCTGAGCTGTGGAATCAACCGATTTTGTAATACTTCTTTGTACTGATCTTGCCTCATTATTCCTTTGACGACGTACAGACGTCCAGTGCCCTTGCCGCTGATGACTGACCAAATCATCACTTTGGTGGGATGTTTAACCGTCGGGACGACACAATCAGGATGAAACTGTTCTCCATGACGACGACGCACATACTGAGCTTTATTCTGCAAAATTTCGAATGTGCTTTCGTCACTGAAGCAGACCTGTCAAAAATAGGAAAAATATATAAACTTCCATGTTTATTTGCTTTATTTAACTGAAAATGATAATAATGTATCAATTATTGATTAAATTGCTGTATCTTACCGATCTCCAGAAGTCCACATCTTTGTCTTGCCATTGTTTGGCCCACTTCAGGCGCTTTGCTTTCATTGCAGCTGTTAACTTGGGCTTCCTGGCGGGGCGACAGGAATCTAATTCTTTCAATTTTCTTCGAACAGTGCGCTCAGAAGCATTTACGCTAGCATCCTGGAGTTGTGATTTTATTACCTTTGTGGTAGCAAATCTGTTTTCTACACAAATTTTCTTCAAACATCTCTCTGACCGTGGAGTGAAAATTGGTTTTCTACCGCATCTTTTCTTTCTTTTCGGGCTTAATTCCTTCCCTGACTCAATTTTCTTTTTTATGCGTCGTACACTAGCTTCAGAAACCTCCAATCTTCGTGATATTTCTCGGTTTGTAAATGTTTTCGCAATCACAAGGGCCTTCACTTCAGCTTTTTTACGTGGTGAAAGATCGCCTTTTCTACCCATAATGAAAATAGTCCAATTACTTTTTTAAAACACTGCATACAAAATAAACTAATAACTAAGTAGTATAAAACTGTTAAACAAACAATCACAGTCCATAAAGCCACAGAAACACGTCCGTACCTGACTCGATTCCGATCGCGACTGATAAAGGTTTGTACTTGTTTACGTTCATGTATCACTTTGTCAACACAGTGTTGCCATATGTTAAAAATAAATATAAATATGTAGTCTACAACAATTCTTTTAAATAAAAATCAATAATACTGTAGTTTAAATATACCATTATTGCATAAAAACTCTTAAGAAACATAAAATTACTAAAAAAAATACAGTGCGTCTAATAATTTGGCCAGGAACTGTATATTGGGTATGTGATAAAAGATAAAACTACTTAAATTTAGCAAAAAAAAAAACATTCTATCTTTTTGTTTTAAAAATAAATCTTTGATTCATGGTGAAGAAATATTATACGAGAATTTGTTGTCGTTACTAATTTTTTTATTTGTAAATCTAGTGTCGTATTATTTTTTACAGGAAGATGGTCTGGAAGAAATAAGTTCTTCAATGGAAGTCGATGATTAAGAAGCCGAATCAAAGTTGAAACAGATACTTGAAGACCTATCGGAGTCATGTAAAAAATACGTTACTATTTCCAAAGCTGCCGTTACAGGGTCTAGAAGAGGCAAAACCAAGCTAGACAAAGAGGGACTTAAGTTATGCCAGAGGGAAATTGTAAGTCAATATTTATGTTTACATGTATAAATAGTGTATTGTCTAAGTTTGAACATTATTTTAACACAAATATAATTACCTTGGTCATATATAACCCACAGAAAAGTAGAATAATAAAGTAGCTTATTCCTGTATAATTTTCCCTTTATGTGTGTGTGGTTATTCGAGCGGGTGCCAAATCATTTACCGTTGAACATCTTTTGGGAAGAAGAAACCCACTACCGACGTACTTTTTGAAATAATTTTACAATTGTCAACAGCACAACAATAACTCCTTTCCCCATGATTATATAAATTTCGATTTATTTCACTTACAAACGTTTTTAATTCTCTTTTTATACAAACTTTCTCTCTCCCTTCTGTTTTAAATTCACATAAACCGCAGCCACATCAAGAAACAATCGACAATACATTTCAAAAGACACATTCGAGATCAGATGTAAACAATGAGCGGACATGTTGAAAGAGAAGACGCGCCGTCGCCGACTGGTCACCACTTGGAGCTCACCTTCCCTACTGTATTGGGTTTACTGTGGTAAAAGTCTAGTAATAAATCAGCCGCGTTTGCGCACAGAAAGTTCTATAATACTGCTCGTAAAAAAAATTGTGTGGAGCGTATTAACTAACATTTTTTAATGAAGGTATTTGCAAAACGGATTTTAATGTGCATTTTAGATTATGTAAACGTGTCTTCTTTAGTTGTTACAAGTGAAATTGGTTTATGGCCAATAAAAACCTTGTTTTTGCTTAATAGCCGGTACCATGCCAATTTTTGAAGCCCTTATTTTTCT